>NJDC01005848.1:151621-162008 GCA_002245475.1 Calephelis virginiensis | reverse complement strand
CATACTAGCGGCCCCGTACGTGCTTTGCTACGTATAATCAGAAATATTAAACAAAAAGAAATGACCGCATGAATGAAATAACACAACGAAAAAAAAAGAAAAAAAACAACTGAAAAAGGTTTAATACGACGTCACAATCCACATACAAGTTTCAATTTGACTGAAAGATACCCATTAACAAAATCATCCGCCATTTATTGAATTATTTGTTACAAAAAATGTTATAAATGAAGAACCGCTCTACCGATTTTATGCAAACTTCCCATAAACCATCTACTGAATCGTCCGAACAAAACCTAAACATTTGGCATAATTAGAACGAGAACAGGCTCATCTCGAGTTATAAAATTACATAAAAAAGGGGCATGGATTTTTATATAGGTATACACTATCTAACCCAGCAAACATCGTATCGCTTGACATTAATGCTTCGATAGTAGCGCAGTCTGTCGGATCCAATGTGAAACATTTCAAAATCAACAACTACTTATTATTAAAAAAATATTAAAAAAACATTTTCTAGGAGACCAAATTGTGAAACTAAACCATTCTCGAATTCCCTTGAACACACAGTTTTGTCGAAATCCGTCCAGTCGTCTAGAAGGAGTTTAGTGACAAACACACGAACACAAGAATTATATATATATAAAGATATAATCCGTAAAGAAATAAATTTCATATCATTTCTATCTATCATTATTGTCATTTTAACTTCCTAATCAAGTACAATATTCCGAACGCATTATTCAATCAGGCAAGGTTTACCTCGGGGATTGTAATGTATGTGCAATTAATTGGTTTATCGTCAGAGCTATTGAATAAGTAAGTCGATCCGTTCTAATTGCCAACATCGTTCATTTTCCAATAACTGCGTATACTCCTTGTACATACAGAGTACATATCATACAATTGAAATGTGAGTAATAACTCTTTTATGAGTTAAGTCGTTTGATATCTTCACGTCTCTATCGTCGAACAGGTACATACCTACTGCTCAGGCCGATCCAGGGTTCCATTATTAGCTAAAAGTACTGTTTAGTTTTACAATGTTCTGTGACAGGTGGCAAATGCAAACCAATCGCCATCCGGCCACGTATCCAATCCCGGAAAAGGTTTTTATCAGAACATGGTTTTTTTAAGTCGCCCTGGAAATCGAACTCCATGGAGTTAACGCCAATTACTAATTTTTTCATGATCTGCATAGTGGTTTTTGAAAAAAAAAAGTATCTTCACGCCCATATTCCCGAAGAGGTAGGCAGAGGTACAACCAGGGCACCCACGACTAGCCGAAGACACTAATTACCACAATGTGATAGGTGGCAAGCCTATCGCCAACCGGGCACACATCCAATTCAGAGTAACACTTTTTTTAATTAGAAAATTGGAAAACCCAAATATTCTTCTTGTTGTTCGACCCGGGATTCGAACCCGGGACCTCATGCTCTCAAGTCCAACACCTGAACCGCTAGAACATAGAGGCGTTACATTACAGTGAGTTACATTTAATAGTGTAAAAATTTAAAAAAAAAACTCACAATCTACTGGTATGATATTGATAAAATGTTCGTGGGATCATTTCGAAATCATTTGCTATCTTTTACTAATTATTGAAAAACTAATTATCAAATCGTAACGTGGTACTTAATGAAGTAGATGGAGTTGGTTTTTGCGTGATTTACTGCACTTAATTATTTATATTAGTGGTCGCCCGTTGGTCGAAATTCGACCATAATAAATTTTAATATCTTGTTGATAAGAACTCCATCTTTATTTCTCAAGACCAACTACTTTGTTTCCAATCTTTATTGTGCGCCATCTGTGATCTTTTATCGTTATCATCAATGTATATGTGTGTGTCAAATTCATGGTTGTGTGGGTAATGTTTTATTTATTGATTTAATGTACTTTATAAGCATTATTTTTGAAAAATATTAGCGTTCTGCACTTCTCCTACACATAAACTATAAGTGTGCCAAATTTTATGTTCCTGCGTCCGCGCAATTTTCATAAAAAGGGGTCCAAAGTTTTGGCATCACGTATTAATATATAGATACAGCAAACAAGTACGCTGATCTACTGCTTATAAGAGCAACCGTGACTTAAAGACACAGTAGATGATATAAGCTGCAGACCTGTAGCAGGAATACTAGGCCTATTTTGCAAGTCTACAGGTAACCCCGTGCTCAGAAACATGACCGTGTTAATATTGCTGCTGGAATATGATCCATACCCAAGCAAATTGCTGCACAGTACTATCTATTTATATCTCGATTAACAGTGGCCCAATAGTTTAACCTAATTAATCTGGTAGTTTATAGTAGATAGGGATAAATTAATTTACATTCTAAAAATAGTTTGTATTAATTAATAATAATGTAATCAATACAATAAACAGTGTGTAAATAGCAAGTAAATAATTAAAATTACTAACTTGATTAAAACCTATTAAAATATTTGCACACCACAAGTTGGTAGAATAGGTTGGAACGCTTAAATAATTTTGTAATACTTTTGTAACACTCATATTCGGCAAATAAATATTTTTTCTGTCTTTCTTTCTTAACCTAAGCCACTGACGAAGCCTGAGAAAGATATGTAGGTAGTCTATTCTGCTAGAGGGGAAAACATGAATATATTAATATTTGGATTGTAAATTTTGTTAAACGTTATATATGTTTTAAATTTAAATTTACATTGCAAAATAACAGACGTTTAGAATAATCACTTTGTTATGGGAGGTTTTCACGTATTAAATATGTACTAATGATAAGTTTTTTTCCACAGAAAGGTCAAGTTCTATACGTTTATTTCGGTATTTAAAACTGTATTTAATAAAACTAGCTCTTTTGGCTGGCTTTTTTATGATATTGGAAGGCAAACAAGCAGACGGATTTCCTCATGTTAAGAAATTCACGCCGCCTAGAGACACCAAAGGTGGTAATGGTGCGTTGCCAACCTGAGGCCGGGATGTTAGGCCTCGAGCAAAAGTAAGTTTACCGGCTACCTTACGCTCCGAACCGGAACACGTCATGACGTTACGGCGGCAGAAATAGGTAAGGTAGGTAATTTGTCTATATATTTACGTTATTACGCTAACCCCCTAACCGTCTCGTTGGTTGAGGATTTAGCGTACCTACACGCCTTAACACTCCCGACAAACCGCGTGTTAGTTTAGATGTCACAAATGTACGATGAGTGGTAGAATTTCGCAGCGACTCACCCGGATTGGTACCACCGCCTTACCTATTCCTGCCGCCATAACGTCATGACGTTTTCCGGTTTGGAGGGTAAGGTAGCCTGGTGTCTCTAGGATGCGTGAATTTCTTACCATCAGAAAATCCATCTGCTTGTTTGCCTTCCAATATCATAAAAAAAACCTTAAATGTAAGTTGTTTTCTTGTGGCAACAGATACTCATTTTGTACACTTTTTTTATACGTAAGCCATAGTCTCTTCGCGCTCGTATCCCCGAAGAAGAAGGCAGAGGTATATGTAGTGTACCCACGACTAACCAAATACAGTAAGTCCCACAATGTCATAGGTGGCAAGCCTATAACCAAACGAGCACATATCCGTTCTTGGGCAAGTATTTTTGCATTAAAATTGATTAGACACATTTATTATGTTTTAGGTAAAAAATAATAAATAGGTAAGGCGGTGGTCCCAATCCGGGTGAGTCGCTGCGAAACTCTACCACCTAGTCAGATGTGACGGCAAGCCTATGCTCGCCTTTTGCGAGCTGCCTGGCAGGAAGGCAGATGGTCTATTCTGCAAAGGAACCCGGACCAACACGAGGGCTGCACTTTTTTCATCTTTAACTACTGACACGGGCGTGAAGAGACTTTACTTTCTTTCTTACGTATTAAAAAAAGGGTACAAAATGCGTATCTGTTGCCACAAGAAAACAACTTACATTTAAGGTGCTGCACTTTTTTCATTTTTAACTACTGATGGGTGAGAAATAATCATCTAAAAGTGGCTCCTTAAATGACAGAATATGTCGAACATATGTCAGACGTCCGACATTAATTTTTTATTGGGTGTATTACAGTAATTGACAGTCGGCACACGAGTTGTTTGTGGCATGCATTTGTCACTTCCCCTGCCTAATTACAAAGTACCATGATGCTTGTAACCCTTTCATTTGTGGGTATTACTAATCTTAGTATAGTGCCCTCGTATACGTTGGTGTAGTACTCGGGCCAACGGCCTCTGTTGCTATTTTCTGCTTTTTATTCTTTATTACAATTTTACTGTTTATCAGCGATTTTCCCCTTCAATCCCCTTTTATAGACATTTGGGGTTGATTTTTTAAAAAAACTTAAACAATGTTTGAACTCGGATCTTCAGCTATATTCATGTCAAATTTCGTCTAAATCGATTTAGCAGTGTAGCCATGAAAGAGCAACAATGAGACCGACTTTTCCATTTATAATACTAGTATGGATAATCGCCTCGTGAGACGTTAGTGGTTAGCGTACACGCCTAACTTTACCTACTAACAGAAGGCAAATGTTCGATTCCCGACGGGGACAAGCATTGATGTCTGTGTTTGCTGGTCTGGGTGTTTATTATATCAATTCTAGTATGTATGTAAATGTTTCTGTGTATCAGTATCGTTAACTACAACAAGCATAAAATTTGCTTAATTTAGGATTAGATCAGTTTTGTAGTGACAACGTCTTAAATTAGGTTGTGGCTCGCAGTCACTCTTGAAAAATTGTAACGCCCGCTCACGTCTGTTACGATGAGTCACCATACGAGGGAGGGGCCCGCGGGACCGGTACAATGTTTTAGTAAACAAAATATATTCCTATAGTTAAAATTTGTGCATTTCTTATTTTCGATATTTTCCATCGTCGGCGCTTGGTAAAACTTCCAAATATTCATATTTTTAAAGAAAGAAACACTTGTACTGTTTTACTTATCACTTATAATTTATTACTTTGTAATTAGTAGCCTACCGGTTTCGCTTATACAGCATCATCAGCCCTTTTTTAGCCCTGATGATGCTGTATAAGCGAAACCGGTAGGCTACTAATTACAAAGTAATAAATTATAAGTGATAAGTAAAACAGTACAAGTGTTTCTTTCTTTAAAAATATTTCTTATTTTCATTCAATTCCTTGTTCCTATTGTGCAATTTAATAATATTCATATCAATAAATATTTCACCGAGAAAAAGACGTTGTCACGTAAAATCTTTGCCCGTAAAACCGACTTTACAGGAAGCCATTTTTTTGTAATTTGTTTTTTATGTTTATCATGCAACCACACTGCAATATCTTTTGGTAATAAACACTGGCCGTAAACTTTTGGTCGGTCTATTCTGCCAAATGGTACAAGAAGCTCTACCATTAAAAGTCATAAAATTATCCTCATTATCTACGACTTTTAGAAAAAATAAAGACATTAAAAAGTTATCTGTAAGTCTATTTTTACTATGATTATTTTGTGTTAAAGACTTTTGACACCAAAAATTCTAGATTGATTATAATAACAGACAATGAGAATTTGCATACAATTCAAATGAAAAAATATACGCAACTAACCTTAAAAGTTAAGACCAGCAATGCGCTCTACTTATTTAAGCAGATAAAATGTATTTAATGTATTCTAAACATCAAAAATAATATTCGACTAAAAGCCACATGAGCTGTTATTTATAGAAAGACAAACTGAAATAATAATCTTTCTACATGCGAATATCACAAGATATACTCCTTTTAGGATTATTAACTACTGGGGGTATAAACAAAAAGAAAAAAACGAAACTGTGTTTCTAATTTTATAATCAAAACAACGTTGTCCGGGATCGGATAAAAGCCAGATTGACGAAAGGCTTTGGCTCCCATCACATTGTGGGACTTCGGCTAGTCGTGTCCCTGGTTGTACCTCTGTCTACCTTTTTGAGGACATGGGCAGATAGTATCACACTATTGTGGGTAACATACAAAAAATATGAAAGACTAGAAGGATATAGTAGAGTTTTACCGCCATCGACGGAAAAGATGGTCGCAGTTTTTTCATACCTAATTATTGAATTTTGATATTTAGTGAAATTAGTAAATTTTGGTGGTATTTTGTACAATTTTGTTCAGTTAAAGCGTCCAAATGAAATAAGTACATCGTGTATTTTCTAGTTCCCGCCAAATCTCATCACTACCGCTTTACTCAAAACCCAGACATGACTTTCTTTGATGGCTATTGATTAATTTTAAATAATTTAAACCCGGTTTTGTTATTCGTATAACTTGATGCAAAATTCGACTTGACTAATGGCAGATGCTAATGCTAACGCCAAAAAAAGTAGAAGGATATAACCAATTACAAAGTTATCGCCCTATTGACCTCATCAATGGAGATTTGAATGAAGTTATCAATAATCACGACTTGTTAATCGGCGAGGGTGCTCCAAGTTTAGGTACTCATTTATAATAAAGATATAATATTGCCGGCGGCGAGCATTCCCGAGGGTGACGAATTGTTCAACCGATTAACTCTTAAACGACAAAAAGAGGCACTTACTCCCTTCCCGCGGACCCTCTCGGGGGAAAACTAAGCCACGACTTCCGCTAATTATTCTGGGGAGTTATTCCGCAAATATCTCTGTCCTTTTCCCACTTTGCGATCCAATGCACATCTCCGCAAAAACTCTCTGAAAACCAAAATTTTCCCTTCTCCCGACGGGCGGTAATATTTCTTCCCTCTCACTCCCATTAAACACACCGTAAATGCTTTCCTTTTTTCACGCCCTCAGTCTAATAGAAAGGCAAATTACGAGCTTACGGGCGCCGACGGGTGGCGATGTACGAAACCGCTACGGCAGTACCTAGTGCCTCTCACTCTGGCACGCTACCGGCCATACTTCCACTTCGCTCCGGTGAAATAGGGGTTGACTACGTGAACTTTCACGTCATATGTTTGTACGTAATGTGTAGTCTGGCTGCCTTCTAATAAAACAGTCTTGGCTCCTGTATTATTTTTAATGAACTTTCTTCGCTTGATTAGACATTAGATTAATATTGAATATTAGCGGATCTGGCGAACTTTATATCGTTAACATTAACACCTACTAAAAGTTCGTTTGAGAAAAATAGTGTTGTTTTCTTAGCTTCCTTGCAATTATCCCGGGTTTTATTTTCGTGTGAACCTTTTTCTGACAATATCTAACACAAAAAAAATAACATTGGACCATTCGTTCAGACGTGATGCGATGACTATGCCAATCGGGACAGTGAATGAAACTAAATGAAAATGAAATTTCATTAAATCATTTTTATACATAGATACATGATTCAACAATAAATAAACACAACGAAACAAATTCTAAAATGTGAATTTCATCTGTAATGATGCACTCATTTGGTAGGTACTCAGAATTGTGTATCTATAGGACATAACTACCCGCGTTAACGGGTTAGAAAGGAATTAAAAATTTCGCCACGGGACTTGAATCCTCAGTAGCTCAATTGGTTAGAGCATTCGTCGGCTTGAGACGAAAGGTTACAGGTTCAAATACTGTCTGGGGCGAAATTTTTTCTTTCTTTAAAATTTATAGAAAATTTATCCCAAGCACAGGGCAAGTGCTAAAATAAAAATACGTTGAAATAAACACAAATTTACAATAAAACTAATTTATCACCAAACTAGCTTTATTGATCAGTAGATATTTAGTAACAAGTTATGTTGGCAAATTTGAGCCCCTGTAAGAGCTGTTTAAGCGAGTCCTATATTTTTTTATATATGTTAATCGATTTCTCCGTAACTTCCAAGCCGATTTTCAAAAATCTTACTTTCGAAATAGCGTACCTACTGCCGAGATTGTCCCATTGTCGCCAAGTGTGGATCTGACAATGAAGTCAAGGGTGTGATGCAAAACTCTTGCGAAATAAATCTCTTTTGAGTGTAGATCAGAATGATTAAATTTTTTTGAGATTGTCAGTTCGGGTTTTTTTTTCACCTAAAATATGAAACAGTTAGCACTTGGCAATTTAATAAAAAGTCGATATTTGTTTCTCAAAAGTTTCAAAATCCAAGTTTGGATTACATGTGGTGATTGAGATTTTAATTTCTTTTTTTTTTTGCAAATAACCCTGGCGGTGCCTAAGTATTTTCACGCCCGTTCACGTCACGAAATCGTTAGCAGAGCACAACAACAGCACTAGTCGAGGGCACAGTTTTACAATAAGGTATATGATAAGCCTGTGTATTGCCAACCGATATAGTCCGGTGAAGCTGTAAAAACTTTGCGGTTAGCAACATGTTTAGCCATTTCTGTCCGGGACTGGATTTAATACAACATTGAAAAAACACATTTTCTTTTATTTTTGTTGCCCTACCTGGGGTTCGACCCCGCAAGGATTTAAATCCGACGCCGGACTGCTAACAAGACACTCGACTACAGTAGGAACATTATTATTTACACTGCACTGTAGTGCTAATAAACGTATACAATTATTTAGTTATAAAATGAAGTCTATTATAACACATACAATTCAAATGTAGAAATTTGTAGGTACTTGGGTAACCTATGTTGACTTTTAATGACCAAGTTCTTAGTTTCCATCTGAGAATCCCTGAAACCCGCGTGTTTGTGTGAAGAGTAATAAATGTAGAAGAAACTAAGCAGGTATGTATGAACTAAGAATTGCAAGAGAATTGGCATGAACAGTATGTATATGCAACACTATTATTCATAATCAATTTTGAAATAATACATAAATCCCAAACACAGACAGGACACAAACTAGATAAAAAAGCATTGAAATGTAAGTTGAAGGGTAACTCTTGAAACTAGATTTAATACAAAATATTGAAATTGGGTATGTCAGTTTAGGTACTCCTGAACACAACACTAGCGATAACACTATAACATTTAATTCCAAACAAAAATCAATAGATAAAATTATTTATTTATTAACTATACAATAATAATTCGCTAGTATTGTGTACAAGAGTACCTAAAATGACATATCCTACTCGATTCCAATTTCCAATTAGCAATCGAGATTCAAGAGTAAGCCTACAGGTATTGCTTAACAGCGCTACTGATGATCGTCTCGCATGTTGTCACCGTTAATAATTATTACATCAGTCCCCCATCACAATAGCCAACTATCCACGTTGGACACAGACTAAGGCCTCTAACTTCAAATTATCAAATACTATCAGTTTCACGCAGCTTCGTCTGCGTAACTTGGCTTTTACTGCACCGATTTTGATGAAACAAAGCCTATGTCACTCGGGGATAATGTAGCATTCTAAGGGTGAAAGATTTTTTAAAATAAAATAAAACTTTATTTGAAACGGTACAAACTTACAAATAATAGCAGTACGATAGCAACCGCAATAGTCATACGACTGTGTCGCAGTTACTAATCGGTCTAGTAATTTCGGAGCCTATTCATTTTAAACTACCAAAAAATCAAACATTTCCTCTTGATAATATTAGTATAGAAAAATGCCTACTTACATATTCAGCGGTGCTTTTAATTCTACATTGAAGTGAAATAAAACATATTAATATACTTATATAATAATAAGTATGGATTGAACGTTGGTTGGGTAATGTGGAAAGAATGACAGACGAAAGATTGATAAAATGAATACAATGCGAATGTGGATGGATGTGGGTAGCCGCGTTGGTCCGAGCTCCTTTGCAGAACTGCCAGGCAGCTCGTAAAAGGCGAGCATAGGCTTAACGTCACTAACACCGTGACATCCTACTAGGTGGTAGAGTTTTGCAGCGACTCGCCCGGATTAGTACCACCGCCTTACCTATTCCTGCCGCCATAACGTATAACACTTGCCGTTGACGTGTTCCGGTTCGGAGGACAAGGTAGCCGGTAAAATTACTTTTGCTCGAGGCCTAACATCCCGGCCTCAGGTTGGCAACGCACCATAACCACCTTTGGTGTAGAGACACCAACTTAGAGAGGCGGCGTGAATTTCTTACCACCAGGAAACCCGTCTGCTTTTTGGCCTTCCATTATTATAAAAAAACCTAGGTTAACATTACACGATCAAATCGCTAGGTTTTATTTAAGGGTGGAGTCAAGTCTCCGAAACCGGCGTGTTTGTACGAAATGGGTCCTGATTGCGAAAGAATCCAGGCATGTACGGAAATATGACATTTGGCACTCGATACTCACTGCCTACTCTGAATGAGACTTGGCCTGAAGAGATGTGTGTCAGAATATGGATAGACATCTGTAATGACTTTATATTTCCCCTATTTCTAATGTCTATATTGTTTCTTATTTGTTACAAATATACATAAAAAAGTATCTTCACGCCCATATCCCCGAAGGGGTAGGCAGAGGTACAACCAAGGCACCCACGACTAGCCGAAGACACTAAGTCCCACAATGTGATAGGTGGCAAGC
>NJDC01005848.1:140208-150551 GCA_002245475.1 Calephelis virginiensis | reverse complement strand
ACCGGCGTGTTTGTACGAAATGGGTCCTGATTGCGAAAGAATCCAGGCATGTACGGAAATATGACATTTGGCACTCGATACTCACTGCCTACTCTGAATGAGACTTGGCCGGAAGAGATGTGTGTCAGAATATGGATAGACATCTGTAATGACTTTATATTTCCCCTATTTCTAATGTCTATATTGTTTCTTATTTGTTACAAATATACATACAAAACTAAACAACAGTTCCCTTTTTATAGGGGAAAATTTGCAATTGACATCTCTATGTTGTGGTTTAAAAAGTTATTTACTTCATTACTTGTAACAATCGAATACAGACAGTTCAAAATTAAGTAGATCAGACAGACATAAAGATTGTAAAAATGTACCGTATATACAGTAGTACTATTTAAATTATGCGCTTCGGCTATATTCGTCAAGCTTCGGAAATCCGAATGTATTTTAAAGATATCTACATAGAGTTGTTTTACACATAATCATTTTGCTTAAATTTAGATTAGGTCAGCCAATTTAAAAATAAAAGTATAAATTGTAAAAAGTGTAAAAATTGTAAAACCAAACGCATAATTTAAATAGTAGTACTACCTATCTCTAGTTATAAAGCCCTTATGCACTTAAAAAGTGAAATTGATTGTCAGAGTAAAGTGAATTATAGATTATTACAAGTATTATTTAAAAAAGGGTTCAGGTGAAAACCTTTGCTGATGTTTTTTTATTCAACTTTTGCGTCAAAATACCTCTATTTGTTTATTGGCTATTTGGATTTCTTTAACGAATAAAGCTAATCTTCTTTCAGACCGTTCTCAAAAGACAAGCAATTACTAACACCGAACTTGTATTAGATGGAACGGGACAAAGTTCTGCGACCCGCCATTTAATATTCTACCGGTATTCGGTATTGGTATAACTTTCTTGACTGATTTACATGTTTTGATTTTAAGTGAGGCGAGATGTTTAAAATCCTATCCTCAAGGCTAACAACGCATCTTCACCTCTTTTGGTAACTACAAGCAGTGTGTACGCCTTTTTATCAAAAAAATTAAAATTACGCCTTTGCGTAATATAGCGAGATTCGGCGCCATCGTGAAATAAGATGATCGTAAAATTTTCGTAATTAATGAACGTCGTGTTTATATTGAGTGACATTAGTGAATTTTGGTGGCATTTTGTACAATTTTGTTAAGTGAAATTGCATGAAGAAATTAGTGTACTGTGTATTTTTTCGCTGTTGCCAAATCTCACTAGATGAGCTTGAGTAACGAAGCCACCGCTTTACTCAAGAGCCATGACATGACTGTATATAGTGACTTATGACTGTTAATAATACTTAATTAATACGGAAGACATGGAAGCATGGCCTAAAAGTAGCCTTAGCCGGCCCCAGGAAGAGGCAAATTAACTAATAATAAAAAAAGAAAAATAGCTGGATTTGACAGTAATGCAGATGGACCGATAAACATACGAGAGATAGCTAACAAAACCGATAGTTAAAAATAACAGTTAATGGATGATATTGGTGATTTAGTAATGAGCTAGTGGTTAATCGTTGAACTACTGATGGTCGTCATTGTCGAGTTATCGACTTAACGCCACCACCGTCGCGGAAATGGAATAATGACTTCATCGCTGGGTGGTGCTGCTAACAAATATAATTTGATCGCATTAGTCGTCATTTGAGGAAAAAAACTTTTATTGTCGTGCGTGCAATCATACTCCCTCGTTTTCCACGTTTATGGCCCTATATTACTGTACATATTTCATAATGACCAAACAACATAATCCTGCAACTGGCTTTATGGTGCCTTTTTATTATTTTATGAAAAACTGGCTTTCGTCGTCACTTTCACTTGAGTTTTAAACGAACCTTTTTCGTGCGCTCGTACTGGCTGGTTTTCAAATATTCAGATATACGTATATATATAATTTCAGATATACTATACGTCTGCCATTTGGATAAATATAAAACAAGCATAATGCTTGTTGTTACGCATCTGTCTATTTTTTTAAAGTATAGTCACGCCCATTTCTTCGAACAGGTAGTCAGAGGTACAACCAGGCCGACTAACCGAAGACACGAAGTCCCTTGATGTGATAGGTAGCAATCATATCGCCAACTGGGTATATATTCCTGGGCAACGTTATGTTTTATTAGAAAACTGCGGAAAAGACATTTTACGGTTTCCCTGCCCGGGGTTCGAACCCGAGCCCACATGAAGTTAAGTCCAACAGCAAATGGCTAGACCACAGAACCGATTATTTTTATAATCCATATCTTCACTCCTATTTTACTGATTTTGATTAAATAGAATAGAAATTTTATATATGGTGATGTCTAGTGATCAGAAACATTGTGATATATTTTTAAATTACTTTTTCATGAATATTTGTGAATACATTACGTAATATGTATATTGTATTAATTATGGTATATATTATGGTATTATATATATTACCCACAAAAACAGAAACCTTTTTTTCAAAATAAAGACCAGTAACACACCATCTGTCAAATTCCAACAAGCTGTCTTCCGCCTTCTTATCTCGGAACGGCAAACCTGTTTTTGCACGGCTAGGCCTTACGTAGGTATTCTATCAGCGACAACTGATTTTATGTTAGTAGTATGGAATCCTTTTTTATTTCTTTTATCTGTTACGCTAAAATTTATTTCGAATATGTAAAAAAAGTATCTTTATGACCATGTCCTCGAAGAGGTAAGTGGTAGGTGTGATAGGTGGCAAGCCTATAAGCAAACCGGGCATATATCCAATCTCGGCCAACGATATTTATAGTAGAAAGTTAAAGATACATATTTTCTATGTTTTTAGTTATCAAGTATGTATCTATTAGTAATCATTTTCTTAGCGGGTATATTAGATAACAAAATGATTTGTAGTTCCGTAAGTAGGTACCTTAAATAGGTCCTACATATTTTTAGAAGACTCATTTTTTAACAAAATGCAAGATTTTAAGTAAATAAAGTCCATGCATAAAAGCAAAGTTAATAATTTTCAAGATTTTTACAAGATGAAGATTACGACACGATATAAATGGTTGTCAACGTGTGTTCAGCTTCGGGTAATATTGTTATATTAAATACCTAGGTATTTATTGTTTCAGGTCAATCATTTTTATGGTATTGGCTGCCTATTAGACAAATTTCCTGATATTATAAAATGTACTCGACGTTGATATTTTACATTACAGTACTAATTTTACATTTTATTACAAAATCCCCGAAACAACTTCTATATTCTCTACTTTGATCAGGTGATTACATTAAAGTTTAGTTGTAAATGTGTCTTTGTATTAAACATGTTTAAAATCAAATACCTATAGACTATACCAGGGCTTCTCAAACTGTACGTCGCGACGCCCTGGGGCGTCGTGGCACAGTCTCATGGCCGTCACGTGTCAATGCTACCGAGTGACTAGACTTGTACTTATTATAACTGGTAACTAAATTTGGTCCACGAGGTGAAAGCTGGGTTAAGATGAGTCATAAAAAGTAGTGCTTGAACTATATAAATGGGAAGTGTTTGATCCGAAGGAGAAGACTCCTCTGACACTGAGCGGGTTAAGGGGCGTCTTTATAAAATAACACGACCAAAGGGCGTCACATTACAGATAAGTTTGGGAAGCCCTGGACTATACATAACATATACAAGAACATTTTATACTCGTAGTAACGAGCACTGTGTAACGTTATTGTAATCCGTTAAAATATCCATGTTGTATCAGGTAATAAAAAAATTCAGTTAAAACTATTCATTAAACATCTGCTAATCGTTCAATAACTTATAACCACCACACGACACCACTTCCGAGAGTTGGAATGAATATGTTTTTACAACATAATGACAAGCCGACCACCCGCAAGAGAAACAGTAATTTATTCCTACTGAGGGGTAGCTGTGAAAATTTAATGTGTCCCTTAAAAAAAATACACCACATGACAAAATGAGCATCGTGTCCCATCCTTTTCTAGCACCTTACGAAGGAATGAGAAGCATAACTTTATTTTTTTGAGCAAGATTTGACGCCTGAAGCAATGGTTACAATTTACGAGAGTTCACGCTGCAACTGCTTCTTTCTGGCATTTGTTTATAGTAATGAGGATATTGTTACATGTATTTGGATTCTTTAATAGGACTTGTAATTTGTGTACCTACATAATAATATTCATTATAACTGGAAGATTATTTTTATATAATAACGATCAACGATCAAGTACACGAGTCTCCTGATAATAAGAGACATCAGTGGCTTGTACACCATAGATGTTACAAGTGCGTTGCAGTCCTAAGATCGGAATGTTAAGCCTTTTGCACAATTCTGTCAAATACGGGTAGGGTAGAGTAAGATTTAGATTTAAAAGATAAAAAAATCGTTTTATTTTCGTTTCATTCAAACTAATTAGTGTCATTAAAATTACCGTTAATGCCAAATCCATATTGTAATTGTAGTTAATAATCCATTGTAATTGTTGGCGCTCAAAGTGTGTTAATTGTTCAATAATTAGTTCAACGAACTAAATCAATGCAAAACTACTGAGTAGCATTCTTTTTATTATAAATAAATAAATAAATATCCCTGGACAAGTCACACAAATTGAATCTAACCTCAAAGTAATTCTTGTGTTATGGGTGTTAGTCAACGATACCAATACATAGAAATACTTAAATAGATAACCATAATAATAAATAAATAATAAGCACCCAGACCCGGAAATGCAAACATCTAAATGTTTGTCACACAAATGCTTGCCCCCATCGAGAATTGAACCCGAGCCTAGCAGTTAGTGAGTATAATTAGGCGTGTACGTTAGTCACTCGAAAAACGAGGTGGTCAAATTTATATATAGAAAATTTTCAAATCCGAGATAAAAATCTAGAAACAAAAGCTCTAACAAGGCCATCAATTGAATCCAGCATATTTAAATAGCGATAACATATTTACGAGCTTACCTGAAGACATTTCAACCGTAAACAAGACTCTAGTTGTAAGAATAAAAGGTCGTGGCAGCAGCAGTAACGAGTAACGAGCAGGTCGGGGTCGCGGACGCGATCGCAGGCTAGCACAATGGCTCGTTTGGCGTAACAATACCGCCCCCTCGCGGCCCACTTCATTACGCTTGTATTGTACCACTCAGGCACGCGCTTCACCATCCGACTTCTGTGACCCACCGCTGGTGGCCTAACTAGATACACTACGAATATTCGGTTTTTATTCGGTATTCGAAATATCCGATATTCGCACTATTCGTGACTATTATTTTAGTTTTGAGTAATATTGAGAACTAAATTAGAAATCATTACAAGAAGAAAAATAAGGAATTTATAATCCCACATGTCTAGTCTTTTACTTTACTTAGATATTATATTATTACAATGAATCGCTATTTTGCATCACGTCTGACCGGATGGACGAATTTTGCTGAATATTTTTGTTGTGTAGGTTTTTGTCAGGAAAAGGTTCTTATGAACAGAAAACCCCGAAAAATGACAGGAAAAATGGGAAAACATAACTTTTTTTTTCATGCAAACTATTAGTACCTGCAAATATTACTCAGGTAGCTAGGCAATACAAAAAATCATTAGATACAAATTTATTTATTTCAATGTTGTTTTATTTTTAAAAACAAGATAATTATAAGTACTTCCATTTTATATAATTATATATTACATAAAATAGAAGTACATAAGCCTATTTCGCCATATATTAACATACCTTCACTGTGATAAGTAATCTATGATAACATTTAGTCTAGAAGTTATATTTTTTTATTTCTAATGTAAATCCAATGGACTCACGAGACAGGCATATGTTAATCCCAAAATATTTAACTATATATAAAAATCAACTTCGTGTATTGTAAAAAATATCCTATAATAGCCGAAAGTGTAGCCGGATATTCGATATTCAGCAGTTCTCATTCTTGATATTTCTAATTCAAACCACACAAAACACTCTTTGTTCGCAAATTACTGTTACAAGAAAGAGATAATCACATCTACGATACTTTAAACTGTAATTATACTTTCACTGAGGTAGAGCCAGACAAAAATATAACTGCCTAATTAGTTATTCAAATGAAACATTGCACATAAATTAATTTTTAACATAGATAATATCTTATGGTAGCCATCTTTTTTGTTTTTAAAACAGAATAACCGGCAACTATTTTCGTTTCATATTACCATGTGTGACTTTATTAAGATTTTTTACCAAAGGAAGTGACTGAGAAGAGAATGAATGATGAAGAATGAAAGAGATGAACGTGAACACGTTTATTATCAGTTTACACAAAAGCTTTATTATCAGTTTTTTGTCAGATCAGCTATCCATTAAACTTCAATGGGTAGAAACTTGGATTTTTTTACAGTTTATAACAATGATATTAATAATAAAGTTAAAAATGTTTAATAGCCCCCGATAAAACATATCCTGTAAATCTTCTTGATCACATCAGCTTTCAAACAGAAACACCGCATCGAAATCGGTCCATCCGTGTAAGGCAAATCTGTCTCATAAGGATCAAGTAGAGGTTAAAAACTAGCATATCCGACAGATATTGTCCTGTCTTAGCAAATAATATTGAATTTGAATTGGACAACAAACAGTTTTGAAAATTTCCATTTTCGTTAAATTTCCTACTTTTTTATTTCCAAAATTGATAACCATGAGGTTGGTTTTTTATGATAATGAAAGGCAAACAAGCAGATGGATTCCCTAATGGTAAGAAAGCCTAGAAACGCCAAAGGTAGTAATGGTGCATTGCCAACCAGAGGCCGGGGTGGTAGGCTGCTTAAAAAATGGAATAATATTAACTTTGTAAATTTTAAAGAAGAAAATAATTCGCCCTAGACCGGAGTTGGACCCGACGAATGCTCTAACCATTTAAGAGACTGAGGATTCAAGTCCGGTGGCAGAAGCCCCGTGAAGTTGTAAAAAACGCGAGGTTGGCAACATATTAGTCATTCCAAAACAAAAAGTCCTGTGGCGAAATATTCGCTTTACGTTATCCAGAAGCTAAAGCGTGTATCATTTAGAGGTTCAGCGTAGGTGTCCACATCTCACTGCAAGCTGTCATCTGCACAGGTTTCACAATAACTTAGTTACTATTCATACAAAGGAAAGCTCATTTTACGTCAACAATATGGTTACCCAGTTGGGTAGAAGGGTGACAACTTTAATTTAATACAAAGTAATAAATGTCATTACTTTTTTGCTATAAGTATGGCTTGTCACGTTTGTTTCTAAGTTTTGCTTTTCCATCTTTTTTGTACGACTTTACGACTACGCCAAATGAATATACCACTATGACCCACTCTAGGGTCCCTCTACTCTTTAAAATTTTCTTTTAGATTCTCCTCCCATATCGCCCTTTTCATTTATCGCATAAACGATAACTGCATATTTTTAAAAATGTTGTACAAATTATTCAAAGATTTTTTTATACATACATGTCTTTACGCCAAGTCCCTTACGAGGTAGACAGAGAGTATCGAGTGCCGGACCTCACGAACCTGACAAACCTGTCTGGCTTTCTTCACATTCATTACCCTTTTCATACAAACACGCCGGTTTCGGAGACTCTTATTTATTGTGTATATTAAACTTGTAAACGTTAAAAACTAACATAATTATATTTTAAAAGTAAGAAGTGCAAAATTAATAAACCTTCATCAAAACATCACATCGAAATCATAATAGCATTAACTATGAGAGAAATGACAATTTCTAAAAACACAGAACCAAAGAGACTGATGAGACAAACAAACTTTTATGTTGTACTTACTTAACACAAATATCTGCCTCTGACAGGAACTAAACTAATTAACAAAAAAAAATCCAACTAACAACATCGTTTAAGTTTGTTTAATTAAAAATATCAATCTTTCTAACATTTTTAATTTATTAACACTGAAAACCAATACCAGTAACTTAAAAGCATACAATATTTAAAAAATTATGAGCTGTTAATCAATTATAACATCAAGTCCACACTGGTCATAATAACGTCAACAAATCGTGGGATAAATTTCCTCTAAAATCACATTCTTCCTGATTACGTAATCAATCTCAGTCGACTGGTTCTTTATACCTTTCATCGGCCGCTTTATCGATCTTTCATTCAATATTCTTTTTTTTTCGTAATTATTTAACGTTATTATATTCGGGTGTAAATGAATGGTGAATGACTACCTTTGTAAATATTCCCTTCGCTATAACTCGTTCAAAATTGATCTCCTTAATCACTTAATCACTGGGTAGATAATTTACAACTTATACGCAGTTTTCTTTACGATAAAACTAGCTGTACCGGCGAACTTCGTTCCAACTTCTTTGATTCTAAGGGATAACTTAGAATGTTGTTTTACCTAGTTTCCTCACAGTTTTTCCTATTTTGTTATTTTTAAACCTTTCGTGGACATCCACAAATAATTTAAAACCAAAATTAACCAAATCGATCCAGCTGTTATCGAATTTTATCGAGAGAGGTATTATGCACAATATGTGCACAATTTTAGCATGTATTATAAATCTAGACTAAAATCTGTCTAGATTATTAACGTTCTTATATGTATAACAAATTATTTTATTAGTTTTAAACTATTATTCATTTTTCTCTTCAGAGCAATACAAGAGCAAGTATGTACCTATTGGTACTTTGCTCAACTGTGCATAGGTATACTATTTTTCGTATAATTGTGTTTAATTCAAAAACAGCCAATTTCAGCATGTATTATAAATCTAGACAAAAAGCTGTCTATATTGTTAACGTTCTTATATGTATAACAAATAAATCTACTGTAGAAAGGGTATTGTAAAAATCTTTGATTCTTTATTGTCAAAGATCAAACGCGACAAGTTAATCCGTTAATCTCAAAACCCATATTAATATTTTAAATCACAGTTAACTTTGTTGCACAAATAATATTAATATAGTCTGGTATACGAAAGGCAAACAAGCAAATAAACGAACGGTAGCTGACAGCTGGCATGGCGAATGCGAGAAATGCGTAGGCTCATTGTGTTCCATCCACAGTCACACTTCATTTTCCCGTATATTAAACCCGACATTAACAGTAGCAAGCTTCAATGTACATTAATCATTACGCCTTTAATTATTATCAGATGTAACGAATTCAAATTATACAGCCACCATTAGTCAATTATCTCTACCATCGTTCATTATCATACAATAATCTCGTCACTCAGATTGTGAAATGTTCGAACCGTTCACTTTGCAGGGTTCATATTTTGAGTTTTGCAAAACAAAGTTTTTGAAGTGAAAACTTCTTTAGGGGCGTTGCGCACTTTTTTGGAATGGGTAAAAACTTCTAAACTCGCTTCAGGACACGTGACCTGATTCGTAAGACAAAAATTCGTGAGGCGGCGCTGGGCGCTTGCGCGAATAAGATGGCGCAGAGCGCTTGCGCAAATGTTCGTGCTGTCATATTTGTGTACGATAGCGCAATAAATGAATATTGTATTCTACCAAATAAATGATAGTACTTTCATACTGATACTGATTATTCCCTAACCATTCCAAAATATCAAAAATGCACAACGTTAATATTCAAGTTTTCACTTCTGCCGGCACTCCCGGAGTGCAACCCATCGTTTTTTTTTTGTTACAGAAAATTGGGGTTTTCCAATTTTCTAATAAAAAAAACGTTGCTCGGGATTGGTTACTTGTCCGGAGCTTAGTATCTTCGGCTAGTTGTGGGTTGTGCCTCTGCTTGCCTCTTCGGGGATATGGGCGTGGAGATACATACTTTTTTAAAGTCAAATCACCGGTTATCTCATCAACACAGAAGTACTTACACATTAAGCATCACAGAAAGTACTTAAGGGGCCATGTATGCTAAAATACGTCAGCAATATACTGTTTTTTTCATACAAAGCAATTATGGATCTTGGCGACAAAAATACACAAGATTAACATTAATATGCTTTATAAGACTAGTGTTTCTAAAACACGATTCATTTCACTTTGCTCGATAGAAAAAAATCAATAAGTTAACCCTTTTTTGAAAGCAAAATCCAACTGTCTACTTCAATTATGAAAATATCGACACCAGATTTAACATAAACATAGATAAGTATTATACCTAAAAGATAACTGTTTCAGTTTTTATATTTTTTTCAAATTACTTTTATAGTGTCAAAAATAATGATTTGGCGCTTAAGACATTTACTTTAGAGCGCAATATTTCATAGTAATCATGGAACGGGGGAGTGCGCTGATTGGCTCTTCTGGCTGACTAAGTATGGGGCCTTAATCAAAATTAAGCAATTTTTAGGAAAACGCTATCTGTAACAGAATTTTAAA
>NJDC01005848.1:86446-139564 GCA_002245475.1 Calephelis virginiensis | reverse complement strand
AAAACGTTGCTCGGGATTGGATACTTCCCCGGAGCTTAGTATCTTCGGCTAGTTGTGGGTTGTGCCTCTGCTTGCCTCTTCAGGGATATGGGCGTGGAGATACATACTTTTTTACAGCCAAATCACCGGTTATCTCATCAACACAGAAGTACATACACATTAAGCATCACAGAAAGTACTTAATCAAAATAAACCAATTTTTAGGAAAACGCTATCTGTAACAGAATTTTAAACGTCAACATGTAAGAAAGTTATTAGCCTTTTTAAACAACCCACCCTCCGTGTTGGTCCGCGCTTCTTTGCAGAATAGACCATCTGCCTTCCTGGCAGGCAGCTCGTAAAAGGCAAGCATAGGCTTACCGTCACTAGCACCATGACATCCTACTAGGTGGTAGAGTTTTGCAGTGACTCATCTGGATTGGTACCACCACCTTACCTATTCCTGTCACCTTAAGGCCCCATAATTAGTCAGCCAGAAGAGCCAATCAGCGCACTCCCCCGTTCGATGATTACTATGAAATATTGCGCTCTAAAGTAAATGTCTTAAGCGCCAAATCACTATTTTTGACACTATAAAAGTAATTTGAAAAAAAATATAAAAACTGAAACAGTTATCTTTTAGGTATAATACCTATGTTTATGTTAAATCTAGTATCGATATTTTCATAATTGAAGTAGACAGTTGGGTTTTGCTTTCAAAAAAAGGTTAACTTTTTGGTTTTTTTCTATCGAGCAAAGTGAAATAAATCGTGTTTTGGAAACACTAGTCTTATAAAGCATATTATTAATGTTACTCTTGTGTATTTTTGTCGCCAAGATCCATAATTGCTTTGTATGAAAAAAACAGTATATTGCTGACGTATTTTAGCATACATAGCCCCTTAACGTCATTTCGCTTTGGTTCCGGTTCGGAGGGTAAGGTAGCCGGTAAACTTACTTTTGCTCGAGGCCTAACATCCCAGCCTCAGGTTGGCAACGCACTATTACCGCCTTTGGTGTCTCTAGGCGATGTGAATTTCTTACCATGAGGAAATCCGTCTGCTTGTTTGCCTTCCAATATCATACAAAAAATATTGGTTAAGATGCTACTGGCTAGGAGAGTCGAACTTGCTGGCGCGTGCGCACCGCGATCATAAAAGATATTCATCTAAACAATTATTATTCATCTAACGACGAAACTACAAGCGAGTCTATGTGTTAATGAGAAATTAAGTCGACTAACCTCGTAAACTAAATTTTTAGTGATGTTAAGTAAAAGCTTAAGCATACTTTTTCTTATTACGTGCATTAATGTTTAATGCCAGCAATTTATAGATTAATCAGGGCCGGATTTAGAGGTCAAAGGCCTTTGGAGCAATGAAGAAGCGTAACCTAAGTAGTTCTTTTCTGAATAGAACCTTTTTATTTATTGCTCACAATAAAATTATTTTAATGAAACATATCGTGATTAGTCAGTGTGTGGTGTTTAAAGAAAACATAGTATAGTGAGGGCCTCTGTCTTGTGATGTTTCCGGGTTAATGCTGCCCTGGTCTGACTCAATTAATGCTCATTTAAATTAATGCAAATCCGGCCCTGTTTTGACTAGATTAACTGAATTAATGCTCATCTTATAGATCGTTTGATGTGTACCTCCCGTTAAATGAACTTATTTATGTACGTTATTAGCAATTTTATGTATTGTATAAATTATATCTTATGTGTTAATCGAGAAAACACGTTTTTATAGGTAGGTTTATTTATTATGGCTGAAACATAGTAATAGGTTGGACACTAATTATCATTTTAACATACGTCGTTTTTGAAAAAATTGATAGGTTTTAAACATTTGAAAATTTTCGATTTTTTGCAAGATACGCTTTCTACATCTCAATTTTTTTGTAATGTAAGTTATTGTTAAAAAAATTGCGCATTAAGTGAATAAAAAATATGTTTTAATCCATACAAATGGTTAGTAGCTGGTAATATCAAGCGAAACGATATTCGCGGGATCGGCTAGTAGGTATATCTTCACAATAAATATATTTTTCAATAAAAGCTGAAAATACTTAAAAAGACATGGATGTCTTATATGTCTATAAAAAAGAAGTTAACAGAGTTTTGAAAGGGAGTTAATTGAAATATATAGGTAGCATCTTTATAATTTTTGTCTTTCAGTAGGTCTGTCTGTGTTCCGATTGAGGTTATAGGCTTATTGTTCCACTAAAAATCAAATAATCAATAGTCAACTAATAACAGAAAATCAATAGCTGCCTCTGTGGTCTAGCGGTTCTGTTGTCGGACGTAGACGTAGTCAACGAAAACACATAGTATACTTACATAGATCAGAATAAATAACACGCCCACTAACAAATACTGACACCTTTTTTCATCAACACTACCTACTTACATACCTAACCTGCAGGGAATTAATCCCAAATATCCTATTAATATTATAAATGCGAAAGTTTGTAAGTATGGATGTATGGATGTTTGTTACTCTTTCACGCCCGAATGGCTGAACGGATTTGTCTGAAATTTGAAAGACAGATAGATTGTGACCTGGATTAACATATAGGCTATTTTTAATCCCTATCGCACACCGGGTTTCTGTGAAAACGCGGGCGAAGCCGCAGGTAGCAGCTAGTTGACTATAAATGACGTATTTTTAAATGTAAATGCATATTAAGCATTTTTCAGGTCTTTGACAGCATGTCGCAAATGATTTTGCAAAATTTTGTGTGAACAGTGTCTACGAATATGTTAATCTTAGTCCCCACCTAAAGCACCAGTAGGTATATAAAGCAATAATACAAAAAAAAAAGACGAAAATTTGTTAATTTGGAATTTTTATTTTAACCTTTTTAATTATTTTTAATTTTTGTGTTTTGTTGCCCAAGTTATAAACAAAAAATACATGGGTAATTTATTATAAGTAGTATTTTATTGTGGTTTGGAATTATTATAAGCTCAATTTAATGCCAAATTCAGGCCGATTTCAATATTAATTACCTACAAGTTATTTTTTAAACTACATCTCGCTGTCTGTTCAGTTAATTACTATTTTATATGTATTTTAATTACAGTTAAAGTGTTACCGTTAAGATAAGATTAGCCGCTAATTATGAAACCACCGGAACAAATGTTATTCTCTAATTTTATTAGTTCTACGCATAATATATGAATCTCCACAGATTAATATGTTTGAGATAAAGATATAAAGAGGTTATACAGATATTAACATACTATCATCCATTTTTTAATGATATTTATAAATCGCTTTTTTATCTGTATCTAAAAATCATATACTCGTATAGATGTTTTCATTCTCTCAAACATTGTTTCTGATATTGGAAGGCAAACAAGCTCACGGATTTCCTGATGGTAAGAAATTCACGCCGCCTAGAGACACCAAAGGTGGTAATAGAGCGTTGCCAGCCTGAGGCCGGGACATTAGGCCTCGAGCAAAAGTAAGTTTACCTTATCTTCCGAACCGGAACACGTCAACAGCAAGCACTGACGTTACCAATCCGGACAAGTCGCTGCGAAATTATACCACCTAGTCAGATGCCATATAGTGTTAGTGACGGTGAGCCTATAGTCGCCTTAACGAGCAGGAAGGCAGATGGTCTATTCTGCAAAAGAGCCCCGATGACACGGGGAGCATTTTCTTAAATCCAAAATATATTTATAAATTACCGCATTTGTTACCTGTAGGTATCTAGAGAACTATTAAACAAATGTTAACATTGTCAAGCATATTTAAAAAAAACTATTTTTAAATAACAGCATTTTATCTCTATCTATACATATATATTACAACCAAATCAAATTAGAAGAAAAAATGCTAGAATTATTTTAACTAAACAGTAAATTTAAAAATTATTTATATTATGCACTTCACAGAAATTTATTGTTAAGATTTGTATGATCTATCGCCTCTGTGGTTTAACGGTCTAGGTGTTGGACTTGACTGCATGAGGTCCCGGATTCGATTTCCGGGTCGGGCAAAAAAAATAAAAATTGGTTTTTCCAATTTTCTAATAAATAAAAACGTTGCTCGGGATTTGATCACATTGTGGGACTGTTCGGCTAGTCGTGGATGCCCTGGTAGGTGCCACTGCCTACGTCTTCAGAGATATGGGCGTGAAGATAAACAAAACAAACAACAAGCATGTCTTTGTCAATCTTTCTTCTGCCCTTCTTTCCACATAACTGAGCACGCGGAATATGCCTCTTTTTACTAATACCTACACTTTCTTTTAATCTCTTTCTATCTCGGATAGTACAACATTGTTTGAGTTAGGTCTATATTAAAAATATTTAAAACACATTATCCAGATTCGTCGTGGGTACCCTGGTTGTGCCTCAGCCTACCCCTTCGGGGATATGGGCGAGAAGATACTTTACTCTAATATAAATTTTACTGATCAGTCTTATTAGAATGTCACATTAGTAAACATTTGTTTATTAATTTACTATATAATGACAAGTTGTTTACATAATTATTGATATGGGTAATGTATCAGGCAAGTCTACAGTATTAATTTTCTTTAATTTGGCTGTTAAAAGTATTTTAATTTTTTATACGTTATCTACGTATTTTATAACTTTATTGCTACGCTATAAAAGCTCCATAACGCGTCATTAAATATTCTTCGTGCGCACGTTGAACTCTTCATTATTATAAAACTTGATGCGTAAAGGTGCTGATAGACTTGAGTATGTAACAGAACATCGAGCATTCGCCGTTTTTATATTTGTCAAACTGAACAACGAGCCAATCAAAGCATAGAGCCAAACTTTGATATGAACATTTTCATGAGCATTCTAGTGAACGCTTCAGTCGATGCTTGTAAAAAATATTCTTCAGTGCAACTTTCGATGATCTAAGCTTCTTGGCTCGACAAAAATCTCGAAGCAATGCTCGCTAGAATGCTCTTAAGAACGCTCGATAGAATGCTCGCAAAAATGGTCTCGTTATTTTTCTGTGATGTAATATTCGCACGAATGCTCAGTACAAGTGAATGCTCAAGTCTATCAGCACCTTAAGAGTTCTGATACTCGTCAAGTTGAAAGGTGCATTAGCACGGAATAACTCGTAGCCACCGAAATTTCAATTAAGTTTAATGCATATGCCATTTCGCCCTCCGAATACACTTGGATCGATTTATTTAAAATCGACACTGACTAAGCTGTTTTGTAGCCTTATTTTAACGTTGCTAAATTTTAGCGCTTTAAGCGTACCAATGTCGCGTATTAAGCGAGTCTAAAAAAGGAGATCAATTTGACTGTGTTTTTTAGTACCTACATACGTCTGTAATGTTGTTTTTTTTCAAAATGTGTTGCCAGCCTCGCGGTTTTTACAACTTCACCGGGCTTTAGCCTGTAAAATGTAATTATTTGGACAGCAATAAACCGATTTTGGTGATTCTTTCTTTGAAAATAGGTTATGATTGCGAGATGGTTCTTTATTAATTTTATTATTATCCTCAGCAATGATAAGATCAGCAATATAGACAAAAATGTATGCAATATTTGCAATATTATATAACTCAAAAACTACTAATGGATCACGATAAAGATAGCTGATCCGAGATGGTCCCACGTTAAGACCATTTTGAAATCTTTTACTATGTTTCGGAGAAAAACTATAAAATCGTTACGTGGTACCTAACGCAAAAGTTGGAATCTTTATTTGCAGTTTTAATTAAGTTAATTAAGTAAATTAAAGTAATAATTAAGTTAATGTTAAATAGGCGGTATTGCTTGTCAGACATAACCACTGAAAATCTAAATATAGATAAATCAACGAACTAAATTTACCCGCATTTTGATCTTTCTAAAAATAGAAAATCAGATTGCTGTATGTCAAAATCTAATTACATAAACTATTGCTTACATATGAGCAATTTATAATTACTGTACAAATTTTAGAATTTTTTTATCGCTTTGCTGTTGCAAATTACATTTTATAAATCTAGATCTCATAGTGAAATCCGAAGGAAATATAGAAAATAGAGTATATTTGTGTCTACGTCCATGACGTAATAAAATCGAACTTATTTTTTGCAGTTTTACTGCACTTAAATAATTAATTAATGTCTTCATTAACATATTAAATCCTACGTTTTAATATGACATCTGTTACGGCATTGACAACGTAGCGGAAGTTGGCAGTCAATTTCAAAAGTAGTTAAAGAAAAAAAACGACGGGTTGCACTCCAAGAGTGCCGGCAGAAGTGAAAACTTGAATATTACGGTGTGCATTTTTTAATTTTGGAATGGTTAGGGAATAATTTTGCACGAAGTGCTTTAATTATAATTATCGGTATGAAAGTACTATCCTTCATGTGGTAGAATACAATGCTCATTTATTGCGCTATCTTACACAATATGAAACACGAACATTTGCGCAAGCGCCCTGCGCCATCTTACGAATTTTCGATCAGTCGATCTGACACGAGTTTAGAAGTTTTTATCCATTCCAAAAAAGTGCGCAACGCCGCTAAAGAAGTTTTCACTTCAAAAAATTATTTACAATCAATAGGCATTGAAATAATATTCTTAACTATTTCAAATATGATTCTGACAATACCAACAGAACGGTCGTTTGATTATGTTTGTTTTTCCACCGTATCCGATATCACGCGGGCAATAACATGTTTGTCACGTTTAAAATAACTCAATTTAGTTATCTGTAAAAGTAAAAAAAGTATAATGCCATGTACATGTTTATCTTGTATTTCATAAAGCTTTCGCGTTATCTCTTAAACATTTATAAATCATTGCTTTCATTTCCGGCAATAAAAATATTTGATTGAATATTAATTCAAAAACATAATTCAAAAAATTACACGAGTTATGAATTAGCACCTGGCCTACGAACATTCCTTTGTGCTCCACAGCAAGGTGTTGATCGTTATAAAAAAGATACAGCATTTACAAACAATATTTAGTGCTGTCTGGACAGTTATTGTTGTCGATGATTGCCGTCGATCGTGAATGGTAATTAAACATTTTAAAAGATGCTCCCAACAGGTGGATAGGTGTAACGATGAAGCCGTTAGCGGGATTATAAGGTTTGAAATGTTAATGTTTAATCATTTCACATGTTGATTCGTAGGGATATTAATGGGTTTTTTTAATTAGGATACAGCTTGAGCCCATGCTGTGTATATAACTGAAGGCATTTAGTGTTCTCAGCTGCAAAATTAAATAGCACTTATTTAGCAACACTTAAGAAGTTGTGCAAATCAGCAGACTCAACTGGATATCAATGGATCGAGGGTAAGGTATCGTTAAGACGCCGGCGACGCACGACGGTAGACTAATTTTTTTTAATCAATAGATTGCGTAAATGCTAAAGATGTTCTGTTGTTACAAATTTTATATTTATGTTTTAGTATACAAACAGGTACATGCGAGGATGGGTATTTAAGCATAATATCTGCGTCGGAGATGGATCGAGGTCAAGAAATCCTTAAGACACCGGTGACGGTACAATTTTTTTTTAATTCAAGAGATTGCGTAAATACTAAACAAGATGTGTCCTTGTTACAAATTTTATATTTATTTCTTAGTATACAAACACGTACCTATGTCGATGAGTTTTAAGTGTAATATCTATGTCAGATGCTAAGAAAAATTTAATTATTTCAATCATTAAAAATTAAAACTAGATTTTTGAGATATCAACATTTTTATTTTATTTAAATAGTATAAACATAGCACATAACATGCTATTAACTTTATAGCTATAAAATAAAATTCTAAAAAAGTAAACGAAAATATATCATCATAATGCTGCTGTGGATTAAAAGGCTGTAGATGTATTCCAGCAAATTTAATAATGATATAATTAAAAAAGATAGAAAAACCGAGCTCAGACCAATTGGTCAATTGATTCCAGTGGTTTTTTATTACTCCCCTATTTTTCTGAAAATACAACTTTAATAGAAACTAATGAAATTAATTCTTTCCAGAGACGGAAACGTCTAAAAGTTTGTTTCTTTAAGGATGAATCGGCATGTAATCCATAAACCATCCAATAACACCATAAATTTTGCTGGACTTTTACTTTGATTCCAAAAAAAATATACAATCAATTACGTTAATATTAGGTAGGTACCTAACAAACAGTTCACTCGTCGCCGGTACCTTAAGTGAAAAATATGTGTTTAACCGATGATGATTTTATTTCAGCAAACACATTTTAATTAGTTTGAAACCCCTAACCTTGACATTAAAACTAGATGTTCTTATTTTAAATTCATATAAAGACGTGTTAAGCTAAGTTTAATATATAAAAAGTCACTAGTTATGTCCATCTAACAATGTTGGTAATAAAGTGGCCGGTTGTAAGTCAAAGTAACGGCAAAAAAAAATGAATTACACATAAACCAGACCAGTCTGACACGTCTTATAAACAAGGTGTTAGTAGTGATGCATGAAGGATATATCGATATCGAGTATTTACAATTTTTAAACTAATGTATTTCACTTTTTTTATTCCTGAAGATATTAATAAAACGTGCCACCATGGATACCAATAACGCGTTGCCAACCTTATGCCGGCATATAAAACTATGAACGAATGTACCAGTTTTTGGGGCAAAAACTCCTAAATAGTAAAAACCAAAGTTTTTTGCGTTGTGGTGCTATATTAATTAGTTCAAGAGTCAATTTTTTTGTTCTTAAAATAGCACCGGAGACGAACCAAACACTTAAACATCTTTAAGTCAGTAAGTAAATTTTTACTTAAATAAGACACAAATTTTATTACATCATGAAATACAAATTATCGATAATAATCCGATATATTAAGTCAAGCACTAAGAGCTTCAAAAGAAAGGGATTGTGGTTCGAAATAAAAATGAAAGCGTATTTCGGGATGTCCACGATAAGAATCGAATTCGACATTTCAAAATCGTCATAAAATTTGTACAATGACATTTTGTTGTAAAATGTTTGACGCTTTTTTCGTTTAAAATTCTCAATTTAATAGTCATGTTAAAAATAAATAAATGGACGCAAACTCTTTTTTAAATGCGGTGAGTTTCCTCCGCATTTAAAACTGTATGAAAAAGTATATTCACGCCCATATCCCCGAAGTGTCAGGCAGAGGTACACCCAAGGTACCCACGACTAGCCGAAGACACTAAGTCCTACAATGTGATAAGTGGCAAACCAATCACCAACCGGGCATATATCAAATCTAGGGTAACGTTATTTTTAATAGAAAAATTAAAATAATCATTTTCAATGCCCAACCCAGGGTTCGAACCCGGGACCTCAAGAAGTAAAGTCCAACGCCGGACCACTAAACCACAGAGGCAAAACATATGGACGCAAAATCGTTTTTAATTCGATGAGTCTCCGTAGAGGCCTCGGTATTTAAATGTGTATGTGTTTTTATAAGTAAGTATCTTCACGCCCATATCCCCGAAGAGGTAGGCAGAGGTACAACCAAGGCACCCACGACTAGCCGAAGACACTAAGTCCCACAATGTGATAGGTGGCAAGCCTATCGCCAACCGGGCATATTTCCAATCCCGACCAACATTTTTTTTTATTAGAAAATTGGAAAAATCCCATTTTCTTTTTGTTGGCCGACTCGGGATTCGAACCCGGGACCTCATGCTGTCAAGTCCAACACCCAGTGTTTTTATGTACTAGGTTTATAAAATATACTAATTGGTAAAGTACGTGGTAACTCTCTGCCAAACATGTGGCTTGGCGTGAAGATATGAAATATTTATGTAAGATGACTTGTACCTAAATTCAAACGTTTCTCTACATCCCAGATTTTAAGTTATTTAGTTGCTTTATAATGTGTTAATAATCTAATCTGTTAGTAATCTCTAAGTTACAAAACTTATAACTTAGAAAAATATAAGTAAATCACATACTTCAAATCGAAAAACTAATACATTTAATCTGACTACGCGTTAATGAATTATAGCCTAATTTGCATTTTAACTTTTACCCCTCTCCCTCGGGAACCTCTTTAGTGAGCGGGATAAATAGAATAGTTATCCTTCCTCGGAACATATAGTACCAACCAGTAAAGTTACCAGACGGACAGACAGACAAAAATCGTAAAAGTACTCAAATCTATTCTGCTGTCTCTTTTTAGTCCTATTTTTTAAAATATCTTTACAGTTATATTATAAATACCTACGGATGAAATGAAAATTATTAGCGAAATATTTGTGTTAAAAGTTCTTTCAAACTACGTAATTATACCAAACTAGTGGTCGCCCATTGTTCGACCATAAAAAAATTTAATATCTTGTTGATAAGGACGCCATCTTTATTTCTCAAGACTACTTTGTTTCCAAACTTTTTAGTGCACCATCTGTGATCTTTTATCGTTATCATCAATATATTTGTTTGTGTGTGTCAAAAGCATGGTAGTGTTGGTAATGTTTTATTTATTGATTTAATGTACTTCATAAACATTATTATTGAAAAATATTAGCGTTATTCACTTCTTCTAAACATAAACTATAAGTGTGCCAAATTTTATACTCCTGCGTCCGCGTAATTTTCGTAAAAAAGGGGTTCGAAGTTTTGGCATCACGTACTAATATATAGATTTTCTACCACATTGCGCAAATGTTTTAAAATATACTTAAATTTATAATACGAATTAACTTGATAATTTATTGAAAACAATTTGATGTTATGATTAAGATTTTTATGTATTGTTTTTAAGTAGTTAGATTTACATCTTCAATACTTATTAGTAATATTTATTACAAAAAAGGAAAGGTCGAGCGTTTTTAAACACAACATGATTGCGTATATGGTTCGTTATAATTTGACAATTAGCAATCCATTGCATTTCGATCGCTTATTACTATTTTTTAAACTTTATTCTGCGAATGTCTTTATACGCGTCTTATTCAAAAATAAAATTAGGGTGTCCCACCAATTGCTCTTGCGTTAGTAGGTACGTTTTCTGACTACTTCTACTACCCCCAAAGAAGATTTCTACAAAACTTTTTTTATTAGGTGGTAGAGTTTCGAACGGACTTGCACGGATTGGTACCACCGCCTTATCTATTCCTGCCGCCATAACGTCAGTGCTTCCCATTGACAAGATAAGGATAAGGTAGCCAGTATACTTATTTTCTTGAGGCCTAACATCCCAACCTCAGGTTGGCAACGCACCATTTACCATTGGTGTCTCTAGACGGGGTGAATCTCTTAACATCAGAAAATCCGTCTACTTTTTTGCCTTCCGTCAAAAAAAGTAAAAAAACAACTTTGATTTCCATGAAAGGCGGAAATAATTTAAGTACGCAGGCGAGTTCGAGGCCAAAGCTAGTCTCCAATAACATAAATTAATAGATCACATTGTAAAGCAATTTAAAACCACGCTCCGCCGCCCTCCCTGATAAAATTTGTCTGATCGCCCATTTTGATTGGACGGGTTGATTTATTTCTTGTTTAGATATGAGTAGCATAATTGCATGAACTCGATACTTATCAATATAACTTTACAATAGCTTAACTAAACATTATTCTTTTTTTTATTCTGACTTACATACTTAGATCCATGTTAGTTGGATGTTGATTGGAGGAGACGATTATTATAGAGAATTGATTTTTGTTTAATACAGTTTAAATTCTTAAACAGTTTTTGCATGAAGGATTAACAAACATAAAAACTTTCGCATTTATAATTTAATAGGATAAGTTAAATTATCCAGGTATGTTTCAACCCTATATTACAAGCTAATAGAGACATGTTTAAACCAAGAATGTGCAAGCGGCTTTAATACGTATGGTTCACTAGCTTGATTCTAGTAAATAGCTATAACAGTTATATCTCCAATACTCTACATGTTTATAATTTATTAATTTATTTATATTCAGTAATTTATAATTTTATGTAATTTAGATGTTCAACTAAACGCAATCAAAATAGCCTTCATTCGTATTTTAATAATTGAATTGTAATAATTGTAATAAAATCCGACATTATTAAAATTAATAACATTCATGTATCAAAATTAATCAATCCCATTACAGCAATGAGTATAACAATGGATTGTCTCCCTTGAGATTGAGTCTGCGCTGCGAGAGCAGTGATCTAGACTAACTGCACTTGTTGCAACACAGGGGCTACAACATATGACACAGGACTAAAACGTGGATTAGGGGCATTCAGTGCACCGGTTATTTTGGCAAGTTAATTTTGTTATCGCCGCTCTACGGCCAATATTAATAATTAATCCTAATCCAAAACTTGCTGTCCAAGATTGATATTTTGATCCATTTTTATATTATCGCTTGCCAATAACATATCTGTGGACAGGATAAATATGGCAATTAGGTATGGGATAGGCCGCCGGATACGCAGCCATCTAGATTGCTTGAAATCCATTAGATTGAGATATATTATTAACATTGGCCGCTAGTCTAGCGGTCCGGCGTCGGACTTGACTTCTTGAGGTCCCGGGTTCAATCCCCAGGTCGAGCAACACTAATATTGGGAAATGTGTATTTTAATTTTTTTAACAAAAATAACTTTGACAGGCATTGGATATGTGCCCGGTTGGCGATAGGCTTGCTGCCTATTACGTTGTGGGACTTAGTGTCTTCAGCTAATCGTGTGTGCCCTGGTTGTGCCTCTGCCTACCTATTCTGGGATATGGATGTGACGATATTTTTAATACAATAGCGATGCAAAAGGTAGCTTTTAAGAAGCTTTTGTTTGAAGTACAACTTCTTCATCAATTTATGAGAGGAATGTTCCATCATACTTTTAATTTTATCCGTTGCGGTCCACAAAATTACAAGGTATGTTATCGCTGAAATTCATACTGCGTTCTTCGTGATTTTTGTTTCGCCGGTCGAGCTGGTAGTGCGGAGATCTCCGTGAGTGCCTACACCTCTCGCAACGCGCGATAGGTAGGTACATATTTTTTTAAGTAAAACCTCTTTTCTGTTCACTCCAGACTAATGATGGCATTAAAAATTTTCCCTTCTTACACTTATACACAATTTTTTTTTATTTGCAAATATTCAGTAAGAAAAAATAGTTTTAGCGAAAACTCACAATCCGCTGAGCCTGTGGTCCCAATTTACTAAGAAGCTCACACAAACTTAGGTTGGTTGTAGGCTGTAGCACAGAACACAGATGAAATAACTATCCCCATGTGACAGGTAAGGCTTATACAACTAGTTTCGACGTAAGACTCCAAAAGGTATTTAATAATAATGAAGCTTTATTTTCTTGATGCCGCAATTAACTTCGTTTTTTTTGTATACATATGTATATAATATACATAACTCTACAATAACGACGTTTAAACGTACCAACACATTTTTAATATTTATTAGTTGTAAGGACCGCCTAAAACGGCGAAAGCTTTCTTCAATTTTGTTCTAGACATTTTTTTAAATGGCTAATATGTTGCTAACCTCGCGGTTTTTAAAATTTCACCGGACTATGCACACTGCTATAGATCACGATTTTCCGATTATTAGGACAACATTATCGCTCCACCTTGCAAAGCTCGGTGAAGTGGCAAAAACATCGCGAGATTAGCAGCAATTTAGTCATTCAAAAAAACATAACTATTTTCCTAACATACTTCATTTGTACTTTACACACACATACATACAAAACATGTATTTAAAAAATGCACATTTTTGCAAAAGCATTAGTATTATTTTAAATATGATTAAACTGCATACTAATGTATTTTGCAACGCAAACGTACCTAAATGAAAATTTGTAATTCATTAGATAAGAATGTTGTATATCTAACATCTAAAGTGCTTTAAATGTTTTGTTGTTGTAGTTGCCCTAGTGTTACTTGCGGCTTTGCCCGCCGGCTTTTTTACTGCCATTTTCTGAGGTGAAAATGTTAGGTGACAAAGACACGTGCAAAAAAATTTATATATATTGGAATATCGAAAGTACTGGCAGCCCTTACCAGCTTTACAAGTGTTACTATACATATAAACCTTTCTCTTGAATCATTTTATCTATTAAAATAACACGTCAAAATCCATTGCATAGTTACATCTTAAATATGTAAGCATACACAGGGACAGACAGCTAAAAGCGACTTTGTTTTGTACTACGTAGTTACGAAGTGTATACTTATAAGTACTCGATAAAAGAATAACCAATTAGCTTCCCCTCCAGGCTTCGAAAGCATGCTGAAATATATTTTGTGATAGTGCTTATGTAGTAACTATATTCCTGTCAAGTTTCATCTAAATCCTTTCAGTTGTTTTTACGTAAACAAACATACATCCATCCTTACAAACTCGCATTGATAATATTAGTAGGATCGATCGTACATAGACATTGAAATAGGTATATAGTAGAAGATCCGAACCTAAGACGACCTTCACCGAGCTGATAAAAGAATGAAATGTATTTTATAATAAATGTAGTCTATTACAGAATATATTAAAAATGGGTTGCCTAAAAAAATCTTGGACAGAGTATTTTTAATTATTTTAAAAAAAATGATTTTTCATGAAATGTTGCAACATCATGATAATAATAGTCTAAGAGCCGGTGGGAGATCGACCTTCGCCGATCTGATAACCAGATGAGACATATTTTTTACCAAATATAATTTATAAACAAATATGCCTATAATTACTTGCCTATCTGAAAGTGCTCATGGGTATTTTTAATTAAATTAAGTATGCTTTAAGTATGATTTTTTGCAGGCAAGTCTATATGACTGATTTTGTTATAAAATAATCTAAAATTTGATATAACTTTCCATAAGTTAGCAGAACGATGGAATCATCCATATTGACTTACCTGTTCACATCTGTTTGCCAGATAGCTTTACACAAAAATGAGTAGGCAAGCCTACTGAGGCATATTTTGTGTGTTAAAAACTAACAGTGAAATAAAATTCATTCGGTTATCAAAAAAATTAAAGTGATGAAAAAAAATCGATTAAAGTTTATTTCATTAAAAATAGCCATGAGCACTTTCATATAGGCAAGTAATTATAGGCATATTTTTTAAAGAATTATATTCGATAAAAAATATGTCTCATCTGGTTATCAGATCGGTGAAGGTCGATCTCCCACAGTCTCCTCTACTATAAGAAAATATTATTCTGACGTAAAACATAAAATATCTAGAATGTGCAGACGTTAGGTTGCCTATTATTTACTTGGACAATCTACTAGGTTGCCAGGTATAAACAGGTATGTCGATATCAGTTAGTTAGGTTCGGATCTTAGACCAATATAAAATTTGCAATTATGCAATGTCATTATAATTGTAAAGATGGTTTTCTTTCCCATTTGTTATTTCCTAGTCAAAGTTAAAGTACCGAAAAGATTTTGCAATTGATATGCAATTTAATATTTTAACGAATTCATAATTTGGCTATTATCGTTTTGTATCTATAATTTTAACCCTGCGACTACTAACAGCTTGTAATTATAATAAAATTATAATTAACTAGCTGAGCCGACAGACGTTGACCTGTCCTTCGAAAATGTAAAAAGTATCTTAACGCCCGTATCCCGCAGAGGTAGGAAGAGTTACCAGGGCAACCACGACTATCACCAATCGGTCACATAATATCCAAACCCGGGCAACGTTGTTTTATTAAAAAATTTGGTTAAACATATTTTCTTTTTGTTGCCCGAACAGATCGAACCAGGGACCTTATGAAACCAACTGGACTGCTAGATCACAGAGACGATCCCAACTATGAACATTGCATTTTTTTTCATGTAAGTCTTTTTCTGACAACAACTAACATGACAAAAAAAAATAGCAAAATTGGTTCATCCGTTCACGCGTGATGCGACGATCAAGAGAAATTGGGATTCATTTTTTTATACAAGACTAGCTGAGCCGACAGACGTTGCCTTGTCCTAAGTATGAATATTGCCTTTTTTAAATGAACCTTCTCCTGGCAATAACTAACATAAAAATAGCAAAATTGGTTTATTTGTTTACGTTTCATGATTCCCATTTTTTTGTAAAAGAAGATAACATAAGTGTGCTCGTAAAAATTCACTTAAAAAATTTGTGGATAAGAATAGTAACTATTTTTATTAACTTTTATTGCAATGAAGTTGCAATATTTTAAATGTAAAGATAGGAATTTATTACAACGAATGTCAAAAATTTACCGATATAACTATAGCTGTTATAACATGAGAAATTTCGTAAATTAGGTGCTCGAACTAAGAATCAAACTTTCTCTAAAAAAAGAAATTGCCATATTAAAGAACTAATTAGTATTTTTTTTGTTTTATTGCGTACAAAATAGGCAGTTGTGTTCTTACCAATAACTCGATTTTGTTTTTAATTTGATTTTAATGTCCTATCTTTCCTAGTTGTTAGGCAGAGATGGCTTTGAGCGCTTGACCCGCCATTTTTATCTTGTCTGTTTGTATATATTGAACAATAACGAACACAGTATATAATATAAAGCAATTGCATTCCAAAATACTCGTATCAAAAAGCGATTTACATCATGGAATATAAAACCTATTTCTAAACGATAAATACAAAACGTTTTTTCCCAACAAGCGTCAGTTATTTTAAAGCGTGTATCCCCAAAAGAGACTTGTACATGTCAGAATGCAAGACTAGGGAGCACCGTACACAATGCCAATTTTCCGCTCGCCGCCACCGACTACGCAATTATTTAGATAAACCTCTCGGCGTGACTATAAAAACATCTTCCCTCCCCCAACGTTTGTTGTCTTTGGGGGTTTCTGAATTTATAGCCTGGTATTACACCGACGGTTAGGATAAAAATGTACTTTTAATTTATCTCGTTAAAGGGTTGAAGGACGAGCGGCTCCGCGAAGTAATTATTCCAAAATTGGCCACTTTGTCTGATGAATCCATTTCGCGTGCTTTGTTGGGGTGATTATGGAGTGAAGTCAACGCTTAATAACGACTTTGAAGAATGAAAAATTGCTTAAATTCTTCGGCATTAATGAAAATATTTATCTTCAAAACTTTGATATTATGCGAAGTATCTTCACGCCCATATCACCAAAAGGGTAGGCAGAGGCACAACCAGGACATCCACGATGTGATAGGTGGCAATCCTATCGCCAACCGGGCTCATATGCAATCCCGGGCAACGTTATTTTATGTACTCGTATACTAATATTATCAAAAGGAAATTTTGATTTTTTGGTTGTTTGAAGCGAATAGGCTCCGAAACTACTGGACCGATTTCAAAAATTCTTTAACCGTTAAAATGCTACATTATTCCTGAGTGACATGGGCTTGGCTAGGCTTGTTTCAAAATCGATGCAGTAGAAGCTAAGTTACGCAAGCGACGCTGCGTGAAACTGCTAGTTTATTAGAAAATTAAAAATAAATAATTGTATTTTTTTTGTAGCCCGACCCGGAAATCGAACCCGGGACCTCAAGAAGTCTAGTCCAACGCTGGACCGCTAGACCACAGAGGCGATTATTATGTTATTTATATATCAATATGAATAAAAATGTGTTGCTAAGCGCTAAACTCGAGAACGGCTGGACCGATTACACTATTTTTTAAACTACGGCGGAAAATGAACCCTTCATTTGTGAGTGTATGTTTTTGCATAAGTTTTCGACGGATGGCCCGATTTCGATGCGGGTTTTTAGTTTAAAATTCGACATGATCGTGATGTTTCTGAGATTATTTATGAGTTTTGCTAGGGGTTTTGTTGTTTTGTAAATAATTTATGAATGGCATAAGAAAGATTCTTATATAAAAAAACTTGGATATTTTTAAGGAAAGTAAAGGAAACAGTACTTTAAATTATTTATTTATTAGTTATTAGCTATCAATGTCAGATGATACAAAGTTCGATTAGTTTAATAAATTGTTCTTTGATCTGTTTCCAGTAAAATATTATTAACACGGTAGAATTAATATTAAATTAGTTATGAATTTAAATGAGCTAATATCCTTGAAGATATCATCAGTAGTGTTAATATTAGTTGGGTAAAGCTTGGATCAAGGAACAAGAATATTTATTTTTACAAAATCTACATATCTAATTTATATTCTCGTAATTTAAATCCATCTGCTAAATATTACATAAGTATCTTCACGCCCATATCTCCGAAGTGGTAGGCGTAGGCACAACCAGGGCTTTACCGGGTAATCATCACCGCCTTAACTAAACCTATGGCTACAGCGTCAGTTCTCGCCATTGTCGTCTTTCGTGTAGGGTAGCCAGGTTGAGGCATGTGTCATATACAATTAACACGATCAACATCACCAGAAGCAAACCAATAACATCTTCTATATATATACTAAATTTGTGTTTGTAATATTAAATTACCGCCTTTTCTACATGCAAATGATTTTATATACGGTACCTAAAACCAAATTACTTTCTTAACAATTTTCGTCTGTCTGTCTATATATTCCGGCAAATCTAAAGGCTGAATTGATGTTGACGAGACTTTTGCTGGCAGGTAGTTGATGTACCTAATAAGTTATAGCTTAGGTCACTTTTATTAAGGAGAAATCTAAATTAAGTAAATTCCACGCGAACGAAGTCGCGGGCATAGCTAGTACGAAAAGAATATAGGAGTCAAAAATAAAACCTCCTTTTTAAATTGGTTAAAATAAATGATAACTTATTTGTCAATAGTAAAGTCACGTACATATGCTAGTCAAACATAAATCCACATTACATTTTAAATTAACTATTTTATGGCTTAGGTATATCAAAAGATAGTAATATTTGCGACCAAAACACCTGCATTGTTTATTGCCAAAACCGTTTACAGCAAGAGATAGGAAGGAAGTTTTAAATAAATTTAGATTTAATAGAAACAATTTTGATACTCCGGCTTTTTTAATTAAAATCAGAATTCCTGAATTAAAATTACCATTTAAGTTGATAAAACCATTTACACCTTTTAATGATAGTAAACAGTCGTCAGGTAATGTGGTGAAAACATTTTTTAATCACACTTTTTTTTATAGAAGAGGTTGCCTCCTCTTCTATAAAAAAAAAACCTGGGTGGGTCACCTGATGGAAAGTGATCACCTCCGCCCACGGACATCCGCAACACCAGGAGTATTACAGATGCGTTGCCGACCTTTAAGGAATGAGTACGCTCTTTTATTCATTTACGTACTTGTACTTTTATTTAAAAATCTTCACGCCTACATCCCCGAAGACGAAGGCAGAGGCACAACCAGGGCACCCAAGGCTAGCCGACGACAATAAATCCCAACAAGATAGATAGTAAGCCTATCGCCAACCGGACAAATATACTATAACAGCACCGTTGATTTGAAAATTAAAAATACACAATTATTTATTGCCAGAGCCGAACCCGGGACCTCAAAAGTCTAAAATACTTATTATGCTACGCTAAGGGGTTTCACTTTTTATAGCATTATCAGTTTTACAAGTAATGATAAGCATATTGAAGACAATTGTCGAGACAGGTATGTCCGCGGGTAATTGTTTTGACGGACTAGCCGGAGATGGACGGGCAATGTAGGCATACTCAACCGGAACTTGCTACAATAGGCCAGACTGCCTGCGATGGTCCTACACTAGTAACCACATTACACAAACCTATAATAGCGAGTCGCCTCTGCGGTTCAGTAGTTGGACTTGACTGCATGAGGTCCCGGGTTCGAATCCCGGGTTTTTCCAATTTTCTAATAAAAAAAATGTTGCTCGCGATAGGATATGTGCCAGGTTGGCGATAGGCTTGCCACCTATCACATTGTGGGACTTAGTATCTTCGGCTAGTCGTAGGTGCCCTGGTTATGCCTCTGTCTACCTCTTCGGGGATATGGGCGTGAAGATACTTTACTTTACTTTATAATAGCGAGCTCCGGCGGACATGTCTATAGACTTGATCGCAAGCAAGGAATAGACGGACATCGTCGAACTCTGTAACGTTATGTATTTAATTGTTAGATAATAACGATAAGTACATAATTTCAAAATTGACTTGTAAATAAATCACAACTTAATGCGACTTTTTTTTATAAATTTACAAGTGCAGGAATAAGAAATGACGTTTTAACTTCGTATTAACGACTCGTCAATCCGCAATCACGTATCCACGTATATCGTCCGTCAGCTATCGGTATGAAATATACTTTACAACCTATTCATATTTACAAAGGATACACAAAAATAAAATTTCATTTCAAAAAAGAGCGAATACAAACACAGTGACACGAGATTTTTGTATTTAAGGTATTGTTTTGACATTTTAGCTATAAGCAAAAGATGGAAATATATAAGACAATAAGATATTATTTTCTACAAATTTTAAAGATAGAAAGATTGCGCCCCAGACAGGATTAGAACCAAGTACCTTTTCGTCTTAAGCCGATGAATGCTTTTCAATTTTAAAATCAAGCGCACGGCAAGTGCTAAAACAAAAATGCCTTAATAAGATATTCTTGGTTGACCGGAACATAAAATACGTAGAAAAGTTACGACTTTCTGCTTGCGTACTTAGAACATTCATAGCCCTATCACGAAGATTCGCGGTTTTGGATAATCGAGTCGAAACGTTCACTTCGATAATAGTTCTCTTTCATTGTTATTCTTGCTGTTTTCCAGAATTCAATCTAATGTGGGACTCCTAACCACTTTAACTAGACAACACCTATTAGATGTCAGTCATGTACATTTTTAAATAAACTTTTGTTTGACGAGTCTCAGTTTAGTTAGTAGTTAATTTGCCCCTTTTTGGGGCCGACTAAGGTGACGGCTAAGGCCATGATGCCATGTCTTTGGTATTAATTAGTCTTTATTTCAGTCATTAGTCACTATTTACAAAGTCATGTCAGGGTCTTGAGTAAAGCGGTGGCTTCGTTACTCAAACTCATCTAGCGAGATTTTGCGGCAGCGAGGAAATACACGATACACTAATTTCTTCATGATTATTTCATTTGTGCACTTTCACTGAACAAAATTATTCTAATTCCCACCTAAGTTAACTAATTTTACTCAATATAAACACGAAATTCATTAATTATGAAGTTACAACCATCTTCAATCACAATGGCGCCAAAACTCCCTCTTACAGTTTATCATTTTATAAATATCGTTAGGTTTCACTTCTAACAACATCATCAGGCTAAAACTTAACTACCCTTAACTTTTTTTCAAGTTGTTTAACTTAATTAGTTTAAGTTTAAGCCCTGATGATGCTGTCATAAGCGAAACCGATAGGCTGTTTATAAAAAAATAATTATAAGTGATACGTAAAACAGTACAAGTGTTTCTTCATTTAAATTATGAGTTTGTAAGTTTTACCAAGTACCAGCGATGGAAATTATCAAATATAACAGTAATTTAAAGACATTTTAAGTTTGTTGCCTAATATTATTTGAGAGTCAGTTTTACATAACTTTCATAATCCTGAACAAGTTTGATTCCAATTAGGTCGTGGACAATGACATATAAAAACAGAACTATAAAATTCATTTCTCTGCCAAAGTTACTTATTTCGGAACAGTATAATTTGGATGTATTCAAAGAATGTAAACCCTCCCAGATAAGTGTCTCTACCTTAGACTCTACCTAAACTTTCCACCAGTCGAGTTTCGTCTTATTAAACCGAGTCTATTATGATCTTAAGGAAACGATATTTAAAAAAAAATTAATTCTATCTAAGAAATTTAAAATTAATGTCATAAATTGAAGATAGATTGTAGATAGATAGATGAATGCAAATAGATTCATATTCAACAACGCCAAAGATGTAGAGCAAGAGTAGAAAAAAAATATCTTGGTATTCACTTGTATGTCCTAAGACACTTCTGAATTATGCATTGTTAATATTTAATCCTCGACACCTTTTCGATTTGTCTATTAGTTCTCGATTAAAAAAAAAGAGAAGATATCTAAGAAATTATATTAATAAGCAACTGAAATCCAAGCTATATTTCATTCATGACATATTTTTAATGTTGTATGAATGTAAGAATCGTTTCTGTGGTCTAGCGGTCCAGGTATTGGACTTGACTTCATGAGGTCCCGGGTTCGAATCCCGGGTCGGGCAACAAAATGTAAATGTAGTATTTCCGATTTTCTAATAAAAAAAAATGTTGGTCAGCGTTGGATATGTGCCCGGTTGGCGATAGGCTTGCCAGCTATCACATTGTGGGACTTAGTGTCTTCGGATAGTCGTGGGTGCCTCTGTCTACTCTTTCGGGGATATGGGCGTGAAGACACTTTACTCTACTTTTGTAAGAATGGTTTACTACAGGCAGGCCAAACCACGAGCATTAACTAGTGTTTAAATGAAGGTAAGATTGTCCGCTGATTATAAAATTAATTTTGTGGAACCATATCTTAAGTATAATTTCATGTGCCTATTATAGTCACCTGCTACTGTGACTTTTTAATTTTTATTTTTATAGTGTTGCAGACAGACTATGAACTTTAAAATTGTTTAATAAATAAGTATGTGTTAAAAATTTAAATTTTTTACATTTCATTTTATAAATTATAAATCATGCCTTATTTTTTAATTGATAATTTATTTCGTGTTTATCAGAAAGGACGTTTAAATTTAACACGAACTTTGATATTTTCAACCTAAAACATAAATTTAGAACATATGCTTATGATTTAAGAGATATTTAAAATATGAATGACATTTGTGTTTTTGATGTTTATGGATTTTTCTCATATAAAAAGGAGAGGTCAATGAGTTTTCTACGTAGAGCGTTTATAGCTCAGTGGGTTACTTAAATAACTATAAAAAAATTGTGTAGTCCGGTTTCTGTCTGTGTATGGTAGAAGGATAATCCGGTTTTCGCATGTGAGTACTGGGCCTTAAGACTAATCTAACAGTAATAAATACAAATTATAGAGATCTAGTAATTTAATCCACTTAAACTTTGGTTTAAGATTTAGGTTAAAATAAAAAAGGTGGACTCACCTGCCAGTTTTCGTGATGATCATCTCTGTTCCCAGGTCGTGGAACTTGTCCCAGAGCTCTTTTGTCTCCAATTGACAATCCACAGATAAAAGCTCCTCACAATTACAAGAGGTCACTGGAGGTGGCAGAGGTCTTGCGGGGGAGGGTGTATCTCTCTCTCCTAATTCTGTTGGGAGAAATATGAGCTTCACTACATCGTATAAAACAAAGTCGCATCCTCTGTCCCTATTCTCTTTGTAAATCTTTAAAACTACGCAACGGATTTTGATGCTTTTTTTATAGATAAAGTGATTGAAGAGGGAGGTTTATATACTATATTTCATAACCGCACAAAGCCGGCATAATTAAAAATATAGTTTATTATATTTTTAATTATGTTCGATAAAATCAATCGCCATGATTTTTTCAACATATCTCCTAAAATTTAAGCAATCTAAAAACAGTAGAACTATAATAATTATTGATGTCTACGGATTATTCTGTACTAGTTGATGCCCGCGGAGTTGCCCGCGCGGTTAATGGTCCCACAGAAACATTTTTCGGGATAAAAACTATACTATGCGCTTATCCAAGTAACCCTCTATGTGTATGCCAAATTTTATGAAAATCGGTTAATTAATGTTTGCGTAAAGAAGTAACAAACAAACATACAAACTTTCGCATATATAGTATTAGGAGGATCTTATTACTCTAATATTCGTGTACCTGTGGTACCATTAATGTTTTCGTTTCGATTTTTTTCGTATTAAAAAACGAAATAGTTATTAGCTACAATAAAGGTAGGGTTCTTCGAAGGCTAGTGAACATTTTTAATTTTACGAATATTATAATGTAAGGTACGTGTACTTACTGTATACGTGTATTATAATGTAAGGTAAGGGTACATGTATTCTGTAAGTTTAAGTAAATGGGTAGTTTTAGTACCTCTAAAACTACCCATTTGCTTAATAAAAACATGTAAATGTTATGTAAAATTTTTTGGTCTTCATTTCTTGAGGTACCCGGATCGGGTAACAAAACAATGTAAACATGTATATTTTCAATGTTGTAAAATAACGTTGCCCGAGATTGGGTATGAGCCCCGTTAGCGATAGGATTGCCACCTATCACATTGTGGACTTAGTGTCTTCGGCTAGTCGTGGGTGCCCAGGTTGTGCTGCCTACTCCTTCGAGGATATGGATGTGAAAATACTTTTTTTTTATTTTTAGAAACTCCATTTGTATACATTTCATTTACTGTGACTTTTAATCATTGTTCAGAGCGTAGGGTAATAATTATTTATTTCCACAAACACATCATCATTACTGTCATTCGATTTGATTTATTTCACCCACAATTATACACAATTGTAAGAGATTTTACTCAACAATTATTACACTCCCGCGAACTAGTTTGTAATCTATGACAAAATATTTTCTATACTCACTCAATCATAGAGTAACATGTGAACGCAGGTTTTATATGAGAATTGTTGTTAAATATGTTAATAACGCCGATGTAATAGCTTCAATTCACTTTTTGCGATATAATAAATGGATACGAAGATATAAGTCTCAAAAGTCTTATTATCTGTGTGCATCTATATTAATATTACGAATGCGAAAGTCTTTATGTTTGTTGTTCTTTCACGGATAAACGACAGAACCGATTTTGATGAAATTTTATTGTTTATTGTTGATTATATGTATATAACTAAAGATACGCGTATAAACATAGGTTTCAAATCATAACATAAGTTAAAAAATCAACCCCAAAGGCCTATAATGTGGGATAAAAGTTATAATGAAAATGCATACTTCAACACTAATATTATAAAAGTCAAAGGCTCTATTACGGCTAAACTGCTGGTCCGATTTTGATTAAATTTGGTATGCTATAGCTTAAGATTCGAGTTTAAATATAGGCAAAGGCAATTTTGGAAGTTACAGCTATTTAGGCACGTTATGAAAAAAATACAAGAGTGAAATTTTAAAATGCGCGCACTTTTATAACACAAAATGAATATAATGAAGTTGTCTGCTTTAGGATTTAGTTTCTACATTCACACTCGTGTTTTAGTGTCATTCAGTGCGATAAATATATCGTTATATGTTTCTTAATAATGACATAATCAAGTGTAACTTCTCACGCGCATACATAATTACACGCACCATTTCTTTTCTAAAATCAACCGCCAAAGGAATATAATAAGAGATGAAGGTTTTTATAACTACACGCACCCACTTCTTTTGTAGAATAAACAGCCAAAGGAATATAATAAGAGATGAAGGTTTTTATAATTACACGCACCGATTTCTGTTCCAGAATGAACCGTAAAGGAATATAGTAAGAGGAATAAGGAATTCTATGAAAATCGTAACTATTCTTAGCTCACAAAGTCCCAAGCAAATAGCTAGTTTCATACAACTTGCATATTTATACTAACGGAACAAACATTAAATATTTACGCGAATAAGATTACAATCTGTAGATAAGACTAACGTAAAATTTTGAGTGTTAATTGGAATATACTTTGTTGTATTTATTTTAATGGCATGCCTACATTTAACTTTATCAAGCTTCCACAGTTTTGAGCATTGGTGTTTATGTTTATGACAGAATAAAATTTTCATTACCATATAAAATATCACTTAAAATATTAAATTACTTATAAGCATACTTTGCATTTTGTGGTAATTGTTTGACTTGTGCATATTTCTTTGTCAAGTGTTTTGTCATGGTTACATGGAGGCGTTACGTTTTTGTCGAAATGAAGGGGTCATTTTAGGTGGTATTTTAGATTACTCTTTACCCTCGACCTCGTCAGCTTGGAATCGATTTTCCTAAAAACTTTCATCCCCCATTATAGTCATTTGGAGGTTGATTTTCGAATAAGATATTAAGCTCAGTAAAAAAATAAGCAGTGGCCCCAGGCTCCTTTGCAGAATAGACCTGCCTTCCATCCAGGCAGCTCGTAAAAAGCGAGACTTACCGTCACTGTCACCGTACATCTGTTTCGCGACTCGCCCGGATTTGTATAACCACCTTAACTATTCCTGCCGCCATAACGTCAGTGCTTGCTGTTGAATTGTTTTGGTTTGGAGGATAATGTAGCCGGTAAACTTACTTTTGCTCGAGGCCTAACATCCTGACTTCAGGTTGGCAGCGCACTTGTTTGCCTTCCAATGTCATTAAAAAAACTACGAAAACGGACTCCAATCATTTCATTTGGTACCACGTCTCGATTTAATAATGCTTATTTCGAAAGATAGCATATTATGGTTTCCCAGCTTGTCCTACTCAAATTTTACCAACACCTTACTAGTAGATAGTCTTCGTTAAAAATCACTAGTCGGATCATGATCAAATATATACGGGATCACTTCGGAAACATGACCTATCTTTCTAAAAACGAACTATCAAAATCGGTTGGCTATTGACGGAGTCATCTTTTTTTTTTAGTCTTATGTTTTAGAGGGCTTTTGTTCAAAGACATGTCAACCCCATCGTACCTGATCACAGGAGTAATCTTGTAATATACAAAAAAGGTACAGTCGATTTGAGAACCTCTTTTTTTAGAGTCGGTTAAAACGTAGCATATGTGTTGGTCCTTTCCCCGTGTTGGTACGCGCTCCTTTGTAGAATAGACCATCTGCCTTCCTGTGCCAGGCAGCCCGTAAAAGGCGAGCATAGACTTGCTGTCACTAGCACCTTGATATCTGACTAGGTGGTAGAGTTTCGCAGCGACTCGTCCGGATTGGCACCGCCGTTCCTATTCCTGCCGCCATAACGTAATGACGTGTTCCGGTTCGGAGGGTAAGGTAACCGGTAAACTTACTTTTGCTCGAGGCCTAACATCCCGGCCTCTGGTTGGCAACGCACCATTACCATCTGTGTCTCTAGGCGGCGGAAATTTCTTACCATCAGGAAATCTTGTTTGCCTTCCAATGATTGAAAATTCCAAAAAATTAAAAAAATAAATTTCATCAAAATCTGTTTAGCAGTTTAGCCGTGAAAGCGTCACATACTGATAGACTTTGGCATTTATATATTATCAATTTACATTCCAAATCGACTTGTGGGAAGTGTAGTATTTGTACACGGATCAAGATTTTGTTACATGGTTTTTGACATAATTTAAGTTTAACTTAGGTATTTTAGGGGACACTTGTAACATACGGGCTATTTTATGTAATACTAGCTTCTAATCGCAGCTTTGCTCGCGTACCAATTTATATTTATAAATTGTAGCCTATACGTTGTTTTGTTGTCTACATTCCTGTTAAGTTTCATCGACCGCCTCGTTGGTCGAGTGGCTAGCGTACACGCTTACTACGCCGACCAACCGCGAGGCTCGGGTTCGATTCCCGACGGGGACAGGCATTTGTGTGATGAACATTTAGATGTCTGCATTTCCGGGTCTAGGTGTTTATCATATTTATTTTGGTATCTATTTAAGTATTTCTATGTATTAGAATCGTTGACTAACATCCATAACACAAGCATATAATTTGCTTACTTTGGGGTTAGATACAATTTGTGTAACTTGTCTAGAGATATTTATTTATTTATATTTATTTATTTATTAAAATCTGTTCGGTGTACGCGAAAGAATAACAAACATCCATCCATTTTCACAAGCTTTCGAATTTATGTTATACTACCTGTTGTCCGTGGCCTTGCCCGCGTGGTTAATGGTCCCACACAAACATTTGTTCGAGATGAAAACTATCCTAGGTGTTAATCCAAGTTACCCTCTATGTGTGCGCCAAATTTCATGAAAATCGGTTCATCAGTTTTTGCTTGAAGGAGTAACAAGCATACAAATTTTCACATATATAATATTAGGTCCTCCTAATATCTTATCTTATTACTCATATTCGGGCTCCTGTGGTTCCATAAATTATGTCGATTCGATTTTTTCGTATTAAAAAACGAAATATAACGGATAGGATGTAGTATTTTAACACACCTCTCACAGCAACTTTGTTGAATTTCTAGCAAATAGCTTAAACTTTGTAGTTTAAGAGCCTTTTAGTAACATGTTTGTTCTGTTAATATTGCAATATTTCCATATGTTCTCGATTCAGGTGTTAATTCCAGGTCGGCAACGTAAATGTTTTTCCAACTTATCTCCTCTATGGTTTAATGCTCCAGGTGTTGGCCTTGACTTTATGAGGTTTCGGGTTCATCTCCCAGGTCGGAGAACGAAACGAAAATATGGTTTTTACAATTTTCTATAGAAAAAAATGTTTCTATAGATGTGTGCCCGGTTGGTGCTAGGCTTGACACCTATTACATTGTGAAACTTAGTGTCTTCGGTTAGTCGCGGGTGTTTTGGTTATACCTCTGCCTACGTCTTCGGGGATATGGGCGTGAAGATACTTCCTTGTCTTCCTGCATATGTTCTCGATTCAGGGGTTAATTACAAGTTGGGCAAGGTAAATGTTTTTGCAACTTTGAAGGACGCGTATGTGGACGAGTCCCGCTTCTATCTAAATGCTATGCCTCATCCTTGTCAATGTTATATGACAATGCTAATAAGCTAAGAGACTATGTAGATCTATGTCAGAATTATAAATTATTGTGCTTCCTCCGTGTTGGTTTGGGCTCTTTTACAGAAGAGACCATCTGCCTTCCTGCCAGACAGTTCGTAAAAGAGCAAAGCCTTACTATCACTAACACGGTGACATCTGTCTAGGTGGTAGAGTTTTGCAGTGACTCGCCCGAATTGGTACCACCGCCTTATCTGTTTCTGCGGCCATAACGTCACTGCTTGCCGTTGACGTATTCCGGTTCGGAGGATAAGGTAGCTGGTACACTTACTTTTGCTCGAGGCCTAACATCCCGGCCTCAGGTTGACAACGCACCATTACCACCTTTGAAAGTCCGTAGGCGACGTGAATTTCTTAACATTAGGAATCTATCTGCTTTACAATATCTTATAGCATAAAAAGTAATAAAAAAATACCTGATGATGGAGCAGGAGAGGGGATTGCATTGTCCGATGCATCCCGCTCTCCGTCTGAACACTGCTCTACATCCACCTCCACATCCTCGTCTGGTATCGGGGACCGACAACTCGATGCTGGTGAACTGAGAGATGCCGGGGAACTCTGTCTCGACGAAGGACCTGGTAACATAAACATGAATAAATGAAATTTCATTAAAACCCCCGAAAATGTTGCATCACCACTTGCAACATTTCAGAAATGAAAAATATTTTATTTTTTTTGAGTATTAAACAAATAATACATCAACAGTGTTAAGCTTCGTCTTCTTCTTTCTTTCTTTAGGTTTTGGCCTTCACGTTAGTATTTAGCCATTAGTCAAATTTTATATCAATTTCAATTAATTTTAATTAGTCATCAGTCATAAGTCGTCAGGAAGTCATGTCAGGCTCTTGGGTAAAGCGGTGGCCTTTTTACACAAGGTCATGTAATGAGATTTGGCGGCAACGAGGAAATACTATTTTTTATTAGCTAATTTCTTCATGATCATTTCATTTGTGCACTTTCACTGAACAAAATAGTACAAAATGCCACCAAAATTGACTAATTTCACTCAATATCAACACGAAATTCAATAATTATGAAAAAACTTCGACCATCTTTTCTCTCGATGGCGCCAAAACTCTTAAGCTTTGTCTTTGACGTTCGTTTCAAATATCTCTGTAGTGGTGTAACGTCGCTATACAATGTGAATGTGTGAATGCAAGTGATTGTGTGCATATACTCGTAATTCAAACTAATGTCAAAAAAATATCATTGTGTGCGTGCATCTCAACATGATTAAAATTGCATTAGTATTTACGATTGAACTAGTGTGCGGTGCTTCCCCTGGACTAAAGTGACAGACTTTGTGTTATAGAAATTAGCTCGCTTGTCGTCTGCTGTTGGTTTAATTATCAAATGTAAAAAAACATTTCAATTGTTTTAAGTTTCGAATAAAATCAATATTCTCTTAGGAGCTGCAATGTCAAAAACTGACACACAAATTTATAACTCTTTTCGTCGGGATTAAAAATCAGTCCAATTGAAGTGAGGATGCATTATAAAATATATATCTTCTTAAAGTTCAACCTCCGTTACGTTACAGGCCAAGTTGCTAAATTGAAGTTAAGATATAAGGACTGTTGCAAATATACTAGCTGCTCTACTCTTTAATCCGTAACAACACATTGGTAAGAGCAAAAGTTATAGAGACAGGAATTTCCATTTTATATATACATTCCAGGAAAGAATGATAGATGAAAGATTGACAAAGCAAATATACAATGCGAATGTGGAGGGATGTAGATACCCGGGGATACCAAGGTTGACATTCCATGACTAGATCACTCGGATATCTTCCGCGGGTGGTGTCAAGAGTCTCCGAAACCGGTGTGTTTGTGTGGAAAGGATAATGAACGTGAAGGAAGCCAGACAAGTTTGTTGGGATCGTGAGGTCTGGCTTTCGATACTCTCTGCCTACCACGTAAGGGACTTGGCGTGAAGATATGTATGTATGTATGTATGTACGTACAAATATTATTTTTAAGGTAAGGCAGCGGATCCCTACCCGGTCAAATTTCTGCACAATATTCTACCATCTGTAATCTTGTTAGTGATGACCCTTCCATCCAGAGCCATCTTTCAACCAGAGCTAACCCACTACCAGCTTTACAACGATTACGTAGTACCTCATACCTGCAGCAACTTGGTAGACTTTTAAACTAGGTATATTAATGAAATGAAATTTAAGTTTTTTAAGGGTTTAATTTAAGGGTTAAAAGGTAAGTGCTTAAGTTGTTATAAAATATTTAATATTGCCAACATTGTGGCGAGCCAAAAAAAAACATTTTACTATTTTAATGGCTTAAGCTTATATAAGGTCTTTTCAAATAAGTGCCCGGATATTCTGTATATTTAACTGAAAAAGTAAAAAATAAAATCTATGTTACTCAAAAGGAACAAATCATAGCACTATTAGTATTCCATATTTACTTGCACAGGTGCAATGACCCCGCACATTGCATGGATAACAGCTGACTGCGCGAGCTTTCAGCGACAATGACTATGTTTTTAATTTTCTTATTTTAATTTATGATTTTTTGCATTATTTTTTACGTCCTCAGATGCATACTTAGTTCCTTGTTGAAATATCCTAAGCTAATTTGATAAAACATTGCATTTAATTATTTTTGATATAGGGTAAAATTTTATTTAACGGGGACACTTGTAACTTAATTGTACATAGTACTTAATGTTTTGCCATATCGCTTAATAATCATTTAAGTAGATAACCAAAACAGGCTGATTTTCTCGTGTCAAAAAATTCTCGTCGCTCCCTGTAACCCAAGATATTTATGCGTTGACGAGCTGAGCTGAGCTTGAAGCCTTTTGTGCTGTTTACTGATATTCCTAACCCCCAATAATTTAGAATACGGCAATTAAATACAAACACGAGTAAATTAGAAAAAAAAGTATCTTCAAGACCATATCCCTGAGGAAGTAGGCGGAAGCACAACCAAGCATCCACGACTAACCAAAGATACTAAGTCCCACGATGTGATAGGTGGCAAGCCTATCGCCAAGCGGGCATATATCCAATCCCGGGCAACGTTATTATTATAAGAAAATTTAAAATGTGCATTTTCTAATTTCTTTGTTGCCCGACCTGAGGAGCGAACCCGGGACCTCAAGCAGTCAAGTCCGACGCCGGACTACTGGACCACAGAGGCGACAGGTAGACAACCAAAACAGACCGATTTTCTCTTGTCAAACATTCTCGTCGCCTGTAACCCAAGATATTTATCCGTCAAGCTGAGCTGAGCATGAAAAGCCTTTTTTGCTTAACGGTTTAAGTTTACCGGTAGTCCTCACTCCCAATTGTTTATAATACGACATTGAAATACAAACATAAGTAAAATAGAAATCAATATAAAATTGGATGAATACTAACCTCGTTCACAAGGCCAGATTATCGACAGCGCTAGTATTAGAGTGATTATACATAAATGTTTGAGTTTCTAGGTGCTAATAAATGTTTCAGAATCAAACACTTAAATAATTCTGTATAAATGTTACAGTTAAAACCCTTTGTTAGATAGAACGAGTTTTCTTTAGTTAGGACTAAAGTAAGTATCTTCACGCCCATATCCCCGAAGAGGTAGGCAGAGGTACAACCAAGGCACCCACGACTAGCCGAAGACACTAACTACTAGTTACTAGTTAGTTCGTTAGGACTAGTTTTCACTAAACTGGTTTTTTGAAACTAGAAATTATTAGTGAAAACAAGAACTTAAAATTAATGTTTTTAATTTTCCGATGAAACTAATTGTCAGTCCGAGCTTCAGTTAAAACTAACACTACAGAAAGTAATTGGGTTTGAAAACAAGATAACGTCTTAAAATATCTATCAAAAACATCTAGAACACAGTCATGTGTACCTAGCAAAAATCTTGCACTTATCTTACACTAATGAAAGTAGGATAAATGCGGTCAAAATGAGAGCACTACGGAAAATCTGTGGTGTAACGCTCGCTGACCGCATTCGTAACAGTGAGATCCGAGAAAGAGTGGGATTGAAAGAAAGTGTTAGTGTTAAAATACGAAAGGGCATGCTCCGCTGGTTCGGTCATGTGGAAAGAATGACAGATGAAAGATTGACAAAGCAGATATACAATGCGAATGTGGATGGATGTAGGTACCCGGGGAGACCAAGGCTGACATTTCAGGATCAGATCAATCGGATATTATCCGAGGGTGGTGTCCAAGAGTCTCCACCGGCGTGTTTGTATGAAAGGGTTATGAATGTGAAGGAAGCAAGACAGGTTTGTCAGGATCGTGAGGTCTGGCACTCGATACTCTCTGCCTACCCCGTAAGGGATTTGGCGTGAAGATATGTATGTATGCATGTCTTACACTAAAGGAACATTTCTTTTAGGGCATATCGACATAAAGTAGATGCCAACGCGACAATATTAATTAAATCATATAATCAAACAAGTGAACAAAACACAGCCATTGTATGGCTGATCAAAATAGGAACATCATTTTTAAGGAACACTGGTTAACACTAAAAAACAATCAAACAATCTCATTTTAATTAAAAAGGATAAGGATCTATTTGTTATTTTAAGACAAACTATCGTGGCATTTAGAGTTACATAGGCAACCATTTTTCTTGCAGAAACACCTTTTTGACATGTACATTCCCCCCGTGTTGGTCCGGGCTCCTTTGTAGAATAGACCATCTGCCTTCCTTGCCTGGCAGCTCGTAAAAGGCGAGCATAGGCTCACCGTCACTAACACCGTGACTTCTGACTAGGTGGTAGAGTTTCGCAGCGACTCGCCCGGATTGGTACTACCGTCTTACCTATTCCTGTCGCCATAACGTCATGACGTGTTCCGGTTCGGAGGGTAAGGTAGTCGGTACATTTACTTTTGCTCGAGGCCTAACATCCCGGCCTCAGGTTGTCAACGCACCATTACCACCTTTGGTGTCTCTAGGCGGCGTGAATTTCTTAACATCAGGAAATCCGTCTGTTTGTTTGCCTTCCAATATCATTAAAAAAACATCCTTTCTTCCATCCTTTCCTTTATCGCCTCTGTGGTCTAGCGGTTCAGTTGTTGGACTTGACTGCGTGAGGTCCCGGGTTCGAGTCCCGGGCCGGGCAATTGGTTTTTACAATTTTCTAATAAAAAAAATGTTGCTCGGGATTGTAAATCTGCCCGGTTGGCAATAGGCTTGCCACCTATCACATTGTTGGACTTAGTATCTTCGGCTAGTCGTGGGTGCCCTGGTTGTGCCTCTGCCTACCTCTTCGGGGATATGGGCGTGAAGATGCTACATCCTTTCTTGCAACTAGGAAGAACTAGTTTTAACGTTGAATTTTGAACATTAGTTAATTCTAGATTCAACAAAGGCATTTAGTGAAAACTAAATGTAACTAGGAAAAACGCGTTATGTCTAAATACGGGTTTTAACTGTAACATATACATATCGGTGACTAACACTCACCCCTTACTAATAAAACTTACACGCCCGTTGATCTGGTGTGTAACTTCACATTTGCTAACAAAAACTGAAGTTACACACCAGATCAACGGGCGCGTAAGTTCTATTAAATTTTTAGTAAGATTAACAAAAAAAACATATAAATAACTTACTTTTGCGTAGCTCAATTCGTTTTAAGTATCCAAAGAAAATCATTTATTACAACATTAGCTGTGCCCGCGACTTCGTCAGCGTGTCATTTAACAAAAACGTACATACATACACATCTTCACGCCAAGCCCCTTACAGGGTTGACGGAAAGTAACGAGTAACAAAAACGTCTAACATAAAAATAAGTCCCGTCAACATCAGTCCAGCCGTTTCAGAGATCGGCCGAAACATACAGACACAAAGACTGTAAAACTCTTTTTGGTGTATGTACCTTAAATACAGAATTACTATTTAAATTATGCGCTTCGGCTATATTCGTCCAGCTTCGTAAATCTGAATGTATTTCAAAGATATCTATATTTTTAACTCTATATCTATATAGAGTTGTTAATCATTTCGCTTAAGTTCGTATTAGGTCAGCCAATTCAAAAATAACAGTAAAAAGTGTAAAGCCGAAGCGCATTATTTAAATAGTAGTAATGTACAATTCATACATTTATGATATCATTTGACATCTTCTTTATGGTTTTTTTGTTTTGTGATATTCCTAACCTATAAAAAACGGCCTCCGGTAAGGTTGAGATGTCCAATTTGTCTATGTTTAGACAACGCTATTTTATTGTTTGGTGGTTTTTAGTTCAGAGGTGGTTCCATAAAAATTTGATCAAAATATCCAATAAGTGATTTTAAATAATATTTAATACTTATTTATTGAGCACTTAGAAAGCCGAAGCCACTTAGTACCCAAATGCGAAAGCTGGCAAGCCTATCGCCAACCAGGCATTTATCAAATCCCGGGAACATTGTTTTTATTACAAAATAAAAAAAAAATTAAAAAAAAAACATTAAATTGGATATTTGCAAATGGGCAATTCGTATTTTGATTCATTTGCATATATATATTTGAAATGCTTTATAGTATTATAATACATAAAAAATAGAACGCCGGATTAAGATGATCCGCTGTGAAATGGCTGCTGTACACATTAAGCTAAGGTGTTTAGGCCAACATATTGGATCCCAAAACTTGTTGTTTACATAACTAACTGCTTACGGTCACTACATGTTTGGCCAATATTCAGCATTACACTTTTTACTCTTTTTATACTTTATACTTTTGTTTTTAAATTAGCCAATTTACCTACCTGACCTAATCTATATTTAAGCGAAATGATTAATTATGAGTCATAACAACTCTATATAGACATCTTAAAAATACATTCGGAAGCTTGACGAATATAGCCGAAGCGCATAATTAAAATAGTATTACTGTACAACAGTGCCTTAAGCAGAGCACTACTTTTGTCGAAGTATCGTGATACCCAAGTATTACTTTCTAGATTTTTACGCAAAATGATGTACAAGTTTTTCTAGTACGAGGTATACCTAGGAATTTAACAAACTGTTTCCAAAATATAAAGTATTTGTCATCAATACATATTATAAAACAAAGTCCCCCGCCGCGTCTGTCTGTCTGTTCGCGATTTACTCGAAAAGTACTGAACAGATTTTCATTCGGTTTTCAACAATAGATAGAACAATTCTTGAGGAAGGTTTTAGTGTATAGTAACTAATGTTTTGTACAAACCAACGATATTACAATGATATTAGTTCAATATGTCGGCAAAAAATAAGTCGATCGAGAGCTTTCCTCGAAAACGCTGCCTAAACCTTTTGAGTCGTAACAAAACAATGTATGGTGGAATTTTTCCTCTTCGATAGATCTCAAAAAAAGTAAGCAGTGGTATATGTCTATCTTTAAAAAATAACCCACAATAGCCGTTATTTGCGTTTACTTAAAACAGTAAAATGAAGGGTTACTTTAGAACATATTTTTAACAATACAGTATTAACCCTTAATCAAATAAATCTATTAGATACGTTATGCGTGTAATTTAGATCAAAATTGCCTTTTACACTATCAGAAAAAAATAACAACTAATGAGTTATCAAAAAGTTAAAATCTCCGGGCGCAAAATTAAATATCGTTGAAGCGTAGCAAAGACATGCGCGCTTACTGCATGCATCCATCCATATAGTAGGGGAGCCCAAGAGGGGATTTTTGGACTAACTCAGGCGCGTCAGATTAAGGTATAGGAGATACCCTGTACCATTGTTGAACACTTCCATTATGTATCAAATCTCTACATAGAGAAGCGCATGTAGGGTTGTCTGTCTAATTTTTTTGGCTTGAAAATATACTCGAGCGTGTCAGATTAAAGTACGGCGGGCTTATTACATGCCAATACGTCTATGTTTGAATTTTCTGATGATTTGAACAAGACGTACGGGAGTAGGAGGTTCAGAAACTTTAAAAAACCAAGTCATATGTGTTAATTGTCTATTACAGCAATCTGTCTGATTGACATATTTCTGTCATCGGAGACACATTAGGGATATATATTATTAATATTTGATGAGTTTGGCTATGATCAAGTGACTGAAATTGCCATTTTAGCTTCTAGACACTTAACGCACCGCTGAAAAGAAAAACCTTACATGACCTTTTTTACTCTCCACTATTTAATCGACAAAGTGCAATGGGTCCCAATTACGCTGGAGTTACTACACATTTCGCATCGCGGGCTCCCCTACTAATACTGACATCCTGACATCCAGTCATACTCACAAACTTTCGTATTTATAATATTAGTACGATTTTTATTATTGAATAACAGAAGCGAAGCAAGGGTGGGCAGCTAGTTCATACTAAAATTTAGTCTTCCAAACTTTTTATACGTGCAACGACTAAATAATGAAAATACTTGTTTAAACTCCAAAATGTATATTTTTTCTAATAATATTTTAAATATATTACATTAGCATATAAATGAATACGCTAATTTAAATACATATTCTTTAAATATCCTGCTAACATAAATGTTACCTACTTATAACGAATAAAAAGTTATATGTTGCCAAAAATGTTAAACACATTTCAATTATTTAATTTTAAATTCAATTATTTTTTGGATATTTTACAGTTGATAGTCACTAAATTTTTGTCCAGGTTTTTTGAATATCTTTTTGTTTATTTATCTACTCAAAAGAGTGTAATGTTTTGAGGAATCATGGTATTTTTGGTATGAATCCCAAATATATATACGTATCTTCACACCCATATCCTCGAAGAGGGAGGCAAAAGCACAACCACGGCAGCTACGACTAGCCTAAGACACTGAGTCCCACAAGGCAAGCCTATCGCCGAAAAAAAGACGAATCAAAATTAATAATCTATAATAAAACAAAATATAATTAGTATTCAATTAATACCACTATGAGCAATCTTAATCGAGCTATAATTTCAGATTTTTTTATTTTTTTTATTTCAAATAGGCAATAGAAACAGCCCTTGAGAGTTGTGACACATTTATATTAGGTATACTAAAAAAAATAGAAAAAAATTAGTGTGTTTTTTCCTTAACTTGCAATGTATGTACGTTTGTCCGGTTATAATCTCGTTAGTGGAAATTGATCCACTTCCTGGTTACTGATTGAGCTCAAACTTTGTGTAATGTGTAAATTTTATGACTAGGGAAAGTTTTTACAACATTTTTAATACTAGAGCTCAGTAAGAAGGACAAGGTTGTCCTGATGGTAATTGCCAATCATGGTCTATAGGCTACATATATGTTGCAAGTGGGTTGCTGTCTTATAGTAGGGATGGAAGGTATTATGTGCAAGTCTATCACATACCCTCCAAACAGGAACATTATGGTGGCAGTAAAAATTAAGTCGATGGATCCTGACCAGGTTAAATTGCTGCATAGCAAGCAAGATCTACGTCCAGTGGTATTGTTGGTAATGAGCTGCTTTACAAAACGGCATATTGTCTATTCTACGCAGCAGGCCCTAACCTTATTATATGAAAATAATTTGGTGTTGATCTTATGATGGAACCGGAAGGTGGCCATGCTGACGGTGGATGGCGAAAACTCCTAAATTTCCCTACTATCTTAAGTTCTTTTGTTAAGTATTTTGTAAAAGCAAATTTAAAAAAAATATTATTTTCCTTTTTTTTCAGTATTTAGTAAAATGACTCCTATTTAAATATACATACATACATATCTTCACGCCAATTCCCTTACAGGGTAGGCAGAGAGTATCGAGTGCCAGACCTCACGATCCTGACAAACCTGGCTGGCTTTCTTCACATTCATTGCCCTTTTCATACAAACACGCCGGTTTCAAAGACTCTTAACACCACTCTCAAATAATATCGGAGCGATCTGATCGTGGAATATCGACTTTATCTCCCCGGATACCTATATGTAAATATAAGGGCTAAAAACTGTCAATCTTCGCCCTACACCTCAGTCTTATCTACGTTTAATACAGCTTTGTTTTTAATATAGTCCAGTTTCCATCCTAGCATAAGGTGAAACCTTATCTATAGTAATATTATAAAGAGGAACGGTTTGATTTTTTGTTTGTTTGTTTGTAATGAATAGGCTCCGAAACTACTAAACCAATTTCAAAAATTATTTCACCTTTAGAATGCTACATTATCCCACAGATTCTTTGGCTTTATTTCATCAAAATCGGTGTAGTAGAAGCCAAGTTACGCAGGCGAAGCTGCGTGAAGCTGCTAGTTTGTAATAATTAAGAAAAGAATACACTTGCAATGATTCGCTTACTACATTTCTTCCTTAACTTTTACAAAAGTTTCCAACCAGTTTGTAAAAAAAAGTATCTTCACGCCCATATTCACGAAAAGGTAGGCAGAGTCACAACTAGGGCACCCACGAGTAGCCGAAGACACTAAGTCCCACAATGTGATAGGTGGCAAGCCTATCGCCAACCGGACACACATCCAATCCCGAACAACATTTTTTTATTAGAAAATTGGAGAAACGAAATTTTCTTTTTGTTGCCCGACCGGGGAATCGAACCCGTGACCTCATGCAGTCAGGTCCAACACCTGGGCCGCTACATCACAGAGGCGATACAAAAGTACAAAAATACAAAGTAGATACAAAAGTATCCAACCGGTTTGGCTCTACTGTATCTAGTAACATGGCCCTGAAGATGCTGTAAAATCGAAAGTGGTTGCATTTATAACATAATTTGTACAATGAACTTCATCATCATCATCAGCTGGAGGACGTCCACATGCTGGACATACGCCTCCCCAAAAAGCTCCAGAAGTCACGATCACCAGCCGCTTGCAACCAGCGACTCCCCGCGACTTTGACCAGCTCATCAGTCTTCATGAACTTATTTAATAATATTACAAGAAATAAAAAGTTACTGTCGCCATAAAGACCATCAAGTTCCGGTCTGGAAGTTAGGTTTTTTATAATACTGGATGGCAAACAAACAGATGGAGTTCCTGAAGGTAAGAAACTCACGCCGCCTAGAGACACCAAAGATGGTAATGGTGTGTTTTGGCAACCTGAGGCTAAGATGTTATCGCCTACCTAATCCTGTAAACTGGAATACTACAACGGGATTAGCAGGATTAGATAAGGCGGTGATACCAATTCCGGCGAGTCGCTCCGAAACTCTACCACATAGTCAGTTTAGTCAGATGTAGACACGTAGTAAAACACTTGTACTCATCCACTATACACTTTATTGAACCCTTGACGCTACTCTTCAGCCAACCGGTTTCACTTTTTACAGCATCATCAGGGCTTTGAAATTAAAGATGAAAGGACAGAAGATGATAAAGTGTAAAGTGGATGAGTACAAGTGTTTTACTACGAAAAAGTGTGTATACAATGAAATTCCACCAAGGCCGACACTAGCAAGTATAGATTCTATTGGTCAGATGTCACGGTGTTAGAGACGGTAAGACTATGATCGCCTTTTATGGCAGGGAGGCAGGTCACCATCAGGGCTTGGTCTCTGTTTTACTAACTTAAAAAAAATATGTTAATTTCATCGTACGGTTCCATCTGAATTTGCTCAATTGGCTAAGCATCGTCAGCGCAAGATCCAGGTCCTTACAGGATACAGTAACAAAATTTTAAGTGCAAATTAACCCCATAGTATTAAATTAATGGAGATACGATTTTGAAAATGATATAGTATTCTTATTAAATGCTTAAAAATGTTAATTGGTCAATTAGTACAAGTATATTACTTGATAAAATAAGATTTGGATGTTTACATTTTTCTCGCAATACAGATTTTATACGAAACATTTAATTACTGCAATTAAAAATGGAAATTATTTTTGATTCATTATATTTATACATTTTTATTTACCTACATCCTGGTTGATTCATTTGAATTACAACTGAATTAGTTTAACCTGTAAATTTAGTTTGCTTTTAATTACATTTAAAAATTAATAAACTACACAAAGTCGTTACGTCAAGTCCTTTGCTTTTACTTTTCTTACAGCTTTTACTCTTTTTTATCGATTTTTACCCGCGTCCGGATTTACCGAAACTGCGGTTTTATTTCAAAATTTACCTGTCCGGTTTGTACGGTTGAAATCATCTCTCGCACTTATACGATTCTACGTGCGGGCGACCGCTGCTGCGGTAACCGCAAACAACTGCGGGCGCTGCGGGTGTAATACACGTCGTGAAATGTGCTCTTACTTTTTGTATAAATCTACATTCTACAGAACCTGTGGGCCTGCAATCACCGCGAGCGTGGTTTAAAACCACTCCTTGAGTTTTTAGGCTAAAACGTTGCTATTGCATTGCTGTTTTTATGTCTTTACCGGATTTTGCGGGCGAACAGAGTGCTAAGCTCTAGACATCACTATTTAAATAGTTTGTACTGTTCCCTACAACGTCAGCAACAAGGGTTACCTCCCAGGAGAGCGAACCTCGTGTTGGTGCTGCGTTCTGGCTACTGAGTGGGTTGTTTGGAGGAATAGTCGCTCGGGACTAGGCTCCGTTTGGAAAAGACTAATTCGTCGCCAAAACTGGCGCCGATGATGTTGTTTGATATTTTATGAATTTGTGTCCGTCCCGGCTCTTTTGCAGAATAGACCGTCAGCATTCCTGCCAGGCAGCTCGTAAAAGGCAAGCGTAGGCTTACCGGCACTAACACCATGACATCTGACTAAGTGGTAGAGTTTCGCAGCGACTCGCCCGGATTGGTACCACTGCCTTACCTGTTCCTGCTGCCATTACGAAAGTGCTTGCCGTTGACGTGTTCCAGTTCAGAGGATAAGGCAACCGGTAAACTTACTTTTGGCTCGAGGCTTAACATCTCGGCCTCAGATTGGCAACGTACCATTACCGCTTTTGGTGTCTCTGGGCGGAGTGAATTTCTTACCATCAGGAAATCCGTCTGCTTGTTTGCCTTCCAATATCATAAAAAAGGTACTATAGTCAAAAGCGCAGAATGTCAAATGCATACAATTAAAAAAAAAACTCAGTACAAAGAATTGATATGTAAAAATCGGTGTCGGTGATTTTAAATTCAGTGACGTTTTATTTATTGCCAACAGGAAATCCGTCGCCTTGTTCTCCTCATTATAAAGTTAACATATTTTTTATGATTTTAATTTGTAGACTATAGCTTGCAATATTGAGGACATGTGTATAATTATTTTGCAAAAATATGCACACTTAAACTACTAACGATATACAGTCGCATTTGAAGGACCAGCCAAATTTTGATTTATATACAGGGTCGCATTTCAAACACCAGTAAAATTATGGCAGCATAAGAAAATTGATGCGATTTCGGTTGGTACTGCTATTTACATTACCCGTCTGCATGTACTGTGGCTAAAGTTTTTGTTATATTAAAATGACATTGCAACAATAAATTGAGTTGTAAGATATCCTCTGTGGTCTAGCGGCCCGGTGTTGGATTTCACTTTATGAGGTCCCGACTTCGATCCCCGAGTCGGGCATCAAAAAAAGAATGTGTTTTATTAATAATATAATAAAAAACTATTTGCCCGGGATTTAATACAATATCCTATTAATATTATAAATGCGAAAGTTTGTAAGTATGGATGTATGGATGTTTGTTACTCTTTCACGCTCGAATGGCTGAACGGATTTGTCTGAAATTTGGAAGACAGATAGATTGTGACCTGGATTAACATATAGGCTATTTTTAATCCCGATCGCACACCGGGTTTCTGTGAAAACGCGGGCGAAGCCGCAGGTAGCAGCTAGTATCTATAATACCCGATTGGAGATAAGTTTGCCAGCTATCATATTGTAGGACTTAGTATTTGGGCTAGACGCGGGTACCCTGGTTGTACCTTTGTCTACCCCTTCGAGATTCCTTCGTGAAGTTTTTCTTAAAATTAAAAAAAAAGTATCTTCACGCCCATATCCCCGAAGAGGTAGGCAGAGGTACAACCAAGGCACCCACGACTAGCCGAAGACACTAATTCCCACAATGTAATAGGTGGCAAGCCTATCGCCAACCGGGCACATTTCCAATCCCGACCAACATTTTTTTATAAGAAAATTGGAAAAATTCAATTTTCTTTGTGTTGGTCGACCCGGGATTCGAACCCGGGACCTCATGCAGTCAAGTCCAACACCCTTAAAACTAAAATTAATTCTTAATTAATCTTAATCTTAAAATTAATGTTCCGTAATTGAAAAATAGTACGTTTCAATTATTGTTGTTAAGATTTTCGGCAATGGTTTTTATTTAAATGATCAAATGTGTGATTGAGAGGCTTCTCAAAATTTGGCCGCTCCTTTAGAGTTTAGATCAGAGGTTCCCAAACTTATTTCATGTAACGCCCAGTTTGAAAATCAGTTGTTTTGTAGCGCCCCCCCCTCGTTTTTTTCTTGTCAATAACCTCAATAACATATTTGTTGCGCCTAGTTTAAAAAAAAACATTTTTTTCAAGATTTATACCGCCCCCCTCTAGGCTTCCAGCGCCCACAAGGGGGCGTTATCGCCCACTTTGGGAAAGGCTGGTTTAGATGAACAATCGTATAATATCTAAAATAACTTTCTTTCACCATTTAAAACGACATACGCAACGTAATTTCCCCAAGTTCGGACATATAAAATATATTTTCATACTAAAATCTTATAGGTGTCCTAGCAACGTATTTTTTATTTACTTGAAAGATGATCCAATGTTTGCAAACTTGATACTAATAAATCATTCAACCAAGAGACGACTAAAAACACAGGCTTAAATACGAGTAAGTGTTTCAAATGCCTTAGAAATGTGTATGGCATAGCGTGTCCCACCTGGGCAGCCTGTCGAACGCATTCGGTTCCGCGCAATTAATCCGGAATAACGAACAAACCTACAACACAATGCGCGGGCGCAGCGAAAACCACTCCAATTAGGAACCCTTTGGTCGCAGTGTACTTTTATGTGGATGGTATACAGGTCACTTTAATCTGATAATTGATCTTACAATTTTTATTTATTTCAATTGTAACGGCGAAATGGAAGCATAAGTTTAAAAATGGCCTCACTAAAAGTATATATATATATATATATGCTTACATATCTTCACGCCAAGTCGCTTACGGGGTAGGCAGAGATTATCGAGTGTCAGACCTCACGATGCTGACAAACCTGTCTGGCTTTCTTCACGTTCGTTATCCTTTTCATACAAACATGGTTTCGGAGACTCTTGACACCACCCTCAGTTAAGTTACGTAATGTAAGAGAAAGTATCTTAACGCCCATATCCTGGAAGAGGTATGTAGAGGCACAACCAGGGTACCCACGACTCGCCGAAGACACTAAGTCACATGTGATAGGTGGCAAGACTATAGTCAAGCATATATCTAATTCCGGGCAACGTTATTTTTATCACAAAATTGAAAATACGCATTTCCTAGTATTTTTAGTTGCCCGATACGGAGATCAAGAAGTCGGGTCCGACACCGAAGCGCTAGAACACAAAGGCGATTACATAATGTAGAGTTCGGCATACAAGTTGCGCAGGCAACACAATATTTATGTCCTTTATTGATTACACGCATATGTACAAAAATAAGGAACTTGTTTATGGCTTAGGTCATAGTGGCTTTGAAAAAAGACATTTGAAAATCGCTAGGGTTTTATCAAGGATGGTGTCTAGTCTCCAAAACCGGCGTGTTTTTTTTATGACACTGGAAAGCAAACAAGCAGACGGATTTCGTTATGGTAAGAAATTCACGCCGCCTAGAGACACCAAAGGTGGTAACTGAGCCGGAATGTTAGGCCTCGAGCAAAAGTAAGTTTACCGGCTACCTTACCCTCCGAACCGGAACACGTCGCGACGTTATTTTGGCAAGAATAGGTAAGGCGGTGCTACCAATCCGGGTGAGTCGCTGCGAAACTCTACCACCTAGTCAGATATCAAGGTGCTAGTGACAGCAAGCCTATGCTCGCCTTTTGCGAGCTGCCTGACAGGATGGCTAATGGTCTATTCTGCAAAGAATAAATTCTTCTGTTTATATGAAGAGTAATAATAATAATATCCCAAGACAAATTACACAAATAGAGTTTTACCCCTAAGTATACAAATTGTATGCTTGTGTTATGGGTTTTAGTCAACGATTCTAATACAGAGAAATACTTAAACCAGAATATAATTTTAACAGACACCCAGACCAGACAGACATCTAAATGTTCATCACACAAATACCAGCCCCCGTCGGGAATACAACCTGAGCCTCGCGGTTGGTCGGCGTAGTTAGTCGTGTACGCTAGCCACTCGACCAAAGAGGCGGTCAATGTGATGAAATGATATATGACGATGATGATGATTAACAGGTTAAGTATCGTGACATTTAGCGTTCGGTATCCGGCTAACACGTAAGGAGATTAGCGTGAATATATGTATGTGTGTTTTCTGAATATCTTGGAGTCTTGGTTTGGTATGTGCACTTTATACTATTGAAAAATGGTAAAAACGCCTTAAATCTTTTACACTTATTTTTTTAAATAATAGCTACTTTATTGTAATTAGGTAAAACAAGAATACTCGAACATTATTTTAACTCTTTCTTTAGGTTTTGGCCTTCACGTTAGTATTTAGCCATTAGTCAAGTAAAACTTTGCATCAAATTTTAGATCAATTTCAATTAATTTTAATTAGTCATCAGTCATAAGTCATCAGGAAGTCATGTCAGGCTCTTGGGTAAAGCGGTGGCCTGTTTACTCAAGCTCATGAATGAGATTTGGCGGCAACGAGGAAATACACGATACGCTAATTTCTTAATGATTATTTCATTTGTGCATTTTCACTGAACAAAATTGTACAAAATGCCACCAAAATTGACTAATTTCACTCAATATCAACAATTATGAAAAAACTATCGACCATCTTTTCTCTCGATGGCGCCAAAACTCTTACTTTAACTCATAAACCCAGATTGAAATAAAATGGCAAAGTAAATTGTTGTGTTTAAAACAAGAAGACTTGGATGTGATTTCAACGCCTAAATCCAGATAAAAAAAAGTAAATTGTAATCTAGTAAATTATTGAATTTCGTGTTTATATCGAGTGAAATTAGTCAATTTTGATGGCATTTTGTACAATTTTGTTCAGTAAGAGTGCACAAATGAAATAATCATGGAGAAATTTGTGTGTCGTGTATTTCCTCGCTGCCGCCAAATCTCACAAAATTAGCTTGAGTAAAGTGGCCACAGCTTTACTCAAGACACTGACTAGACATTCTATTACTACTAAGGACTTTGATAAATGATATTTGATAAAACGAAATGAACAAATATAACTAGAAAAAGATCCATAAATAAGGAAGACGCGGCTGTATGGACTCAGATCCTTTGCTCAGTCCCTATGTCCCTTTGTATGCTTAAATCTTCAAAGCTATGCAACTGATTTTGATGCGGTTTTTTTTAATAGGTAAAGTGATTGAAAGGGAAGATTTATGTATATATTTTATACACATAAATCCACCGTACCACTAGTAGACCACTACTCTTTATATCTATAATTCTTGTGTTCGTGTGTTTCTCACTGAACTCCTTCTAGACGACTGGACAGATGTTGATGAAACTTTTTTTTTTTGTGTGTGTTCAAGGGAATTCGAGAATGGTTTAGATTCAACATTTGCTCTCCTAGAAAATGTTTTTCTAATTATTTTTTTAATAATAAGCGGTTGTTGATTTTGAAATGTTTCACATTGGATCCGACAGACTGCGCTACTATCGAAGCATTAATGTCAAGCGATACGAAGTTTGCTGGGTCAGATAGTGTATACCTATATAAAAATTCATGCCACTTTTTGTTGTAATTTTATAACTCGAGAACAGGCTCACCTATCCATACCAAATGTTTAGGTTTAGTTCGGACGATTCAGTAGATGGTTTATGGGAAGTTTGCATAAAATCGATCCAGCGGTTGTTTCTTTATCACATTTTTTGTACCAAATTAATTCAAAAGATGGCGGACTATTTTGTTAATAAGTATTTTTAAATCAAACTTTTTTCAGATGACAGCACAATCCTCGCTGTCGTATTGAAACTTTTTTTAGTTGTTTTTTTCTTTTGTTGCGTAATGTTATTCGAATATGGTCATATACGTAGCGAAGCTCGTACCGGGCCGCTAGTTTACAACATCTTCATCAAAACAAGAATATTGTCTAGCACTTTAGTAATTTCTGAAATTTTCATTAGCTGTGTTAGACTATTTCACCGCCAAATTTAAACGCGATCAAGTTAAAAACGCGTTTAGTCAATAGCCATGTGTAAATCATGTTAATTTTAGTGTCAAAGAAATTCTGGTTATTGTGAATATTTTATTATTAATTAATGTGTTATATAGATTCTCATGGGATATGGATAACAATTTTGTCAATTAAAAAAAATACTTGCGCTTATAAACGGAATCACAACTGGTAATTGGACTCGTTTACACTGAGCTTAAGTAGTTTTATTAAACTCGGTTTTCAACATGATCAGTGAAATCTTCCCTTAAATGGCCATAGACTAAAGTTAGAATGAAGGCTATTTTATAGTCTGCATCACAGTAAACCTTAGACTAGTTTATGTTTTTTTAATAAGACGGTGAGCATAAAAAAAAATTAATTCGCTTAGCCATATCCATGTTACACCAACTTTACGGAATATCCAATCCCGGCAACATTATTTTTTATCAGAAAATTGAAAGTAAATAGTTTTAGCAATCAAACATAATTTTAATCAATTTTGTTAATTATCCGTCTTATTAATAAAACACGGACTAACGTAGGAGTTAAGTTAACACAGTCTTTTTCTATAATATTGGAAGCCAAACAAGTAGACGGATTTCCTGATCCTGAGAAATCCACGGCACCTAGAGACACCAAAGGTGGTAATGGTGCGTTGCCAACCTGAGGCCGGGATGTTAAATCTCGATCAAAATTAAATTTACTGGCTACCTTACCCTCCAAACCGGAACATGTTAACGACAATCACTGATGTTGTGGCGACAGGAATAGGTAAGGCGGTGGTACCAATTCGGGTGAGTCGCTGCGAAACTCTACCACCTCGTTGGATGTCACGGTGTTAGTGACGGTAAGCCTATGCTCGCCTTTTACGAGCGGCCTGGCACACTACGGCAGATGGTCTATTCTGCAAAGGAGCCTGGACAATGTACTAAAGTCTCTAATACTAGGTTGAACCTGGGAGTTCTTTACTCCGCGTTTATTAATAATATGGCATAAGTTTGATTTTAGCACTCTTAGTTTAATCTCCTATATTTTTTGTAGTGTTTTCGTTATTTCATTTTTGTTTTCCTTTTTAATAATAAATAACGAAATAATATAGAAAAATAAAACAATTGTTTAATTATTAGTTTTAAATAAGTGTTTATTTTCTGTTGTTCATGATAACGTTATCCGTTAACAAATGTAAGTATAAGTATCTTCACGCCCATATGTCCCCGAAGAAGTAGGCACAGCACGACCAGGGCTCCAACGACTAGCCGAAGATACTAAGTGATAGGTGGCAAGCCTATAACCTACCCGGCACATATCCAATCCCGAGCAACATTTTTTTTAATAGAAAATTTGATAATCCCAATTTACTTTTTGTTGCCCGACCCAGGAATCGAACCCGGCACCTCATGCAGTCAAATCCAACAACTGAACCGCTAGACTAAAGAAGCGACAGACAGAACAAATGTTTTCTTTCTTTTGATCAGAAGCAAGTCCACGAACATAAAACAATGGCGCTTTTTTTGGTTATGAACTCGACCGCTAGAAGTCTGATATTTATAAAAAAGTTTCATTTCTTAAAAGCTGTCCGACAAGCAAACAAATTGAGGTAGATATGTGAGGATTCCATTGAATGATCGTGGAATAATCTAATAATTTCAAGTTACAGTATGATTTTACTCTTGCAGCTTACCTATTAGTACTGTCGCCATAACTAGGTACTGTCTTATAATTTTCTTATACCGGTTTAGATGGAATAGTAGCTGGTTAAATTTCTTGCGGAAGTTTATTTTTTGCTTTTAGGAAACTTGGCTGCTTATTTGTCTGAACTATGAATTGGTACTTTGAAATTACTCTCTAAAATAATTTGGTATTAACATAAAAATTAAAAAAAAAAAACATGTAAACTGTTTCGTACTATAATAACTTAGCACAACCCTTAACACACGTGACAGAAGATGAAAAGAGGTAAAAAATAATACAGTTATAGGTTTATCTCTTTCTTAGATACGTCAAAATTAGGTGTAGGTATTACACAAAAAACAACTGAATTATGTTCAACCAATACTATCTACTGGCACACCTAGCCCGATTTTCTTTAAACGAACGAAAATAAGCAGACGGCTCTCCTAGTGGATTTTCATGTATAAATTTAACAGCTATATGTACCTAATTTAAAAAAAAACATTTGTTTAACAAAAAAAAACATACAATTTAAAACTATTGACGTAAACTATTTTATTCCAATTTTGAAACACCCCCAGTCTCAATCAGTTTGGCATAACTTTTATATAAAAAAATAAAAGGATTCAGTTTGCTATGTTTTTTATTCACCTAAATCATATGACACTAGCCTTAAATCTCGATGCCTTTAGACTTATTTTGTACAGGTCATACCTTTTCACCATGTTATGTCATGTGTCTTGTGTCACTTAAGGGAAACTTCATACAAAATTCGGGTTTACTATACAGGTATCTATGGAAGATCCGCCTCTTATATATCTACTCTTTGGTCTCAATTTTGTACTTTAAAAAAGTACACCTATGTTTAAATACAGATTTTAATGTTATAAATATTTTTAATGAATTGTAATAAAACAGTAAACTAGATTTAAACTTGTAGGCATTAAAAGTACACAGGTAGGCTTCTGTGTTGTTGATATTTCAATTGCCGCCGGCGGCCGTTACGCGTTGCAAAAATAACGAGTAGCTAAACAATAACGTAAAGTAACAATAAACAAACTGAATAAAATAAGATCGCAACATGTAGTGTTAACGATATTTTAAAATTATTTTATATAGGTATTCTTAAATATAACAGAATTTAATGTTAATAAGTGTAATATACCTAAGTACATACTAGGTACAAGTTACTGTTAGTATGTCGCTAAGTTTATCTTAAGTACGTACCTACTTACCTACCTATCAATCAGATGAAGTTGTTTCTATAAACATTATTAGTATTTACCAAAAGCTACTGTAATAAAATAATTCTAGGTCTACTCTTATTATACTCTAATAATTTCCTGAAATGCAATAGGTGTTTTGTACAATATGTAAAATGGATCAACATATTTTCGGATTTTTTCTTGACATACCTACCTATATTTTTTCCATTATAAGTAGGTAAACACCTACTTCATTTGCAGATCATTTAAGTTAAAGTCTGGTTATAGTCTGCTGTTGTACATATTAACATTTTAGGTATATAGTTTTTCAGATTGATTTCCAGTCTCCAACTTTTGTGTTCGAATTATAAAAAGACTCTCGAATACCTAAATGACTTTTAACTCGGCATATCGTCTAAAATAATAATTCGTTTGTAAATCTCAAACTTTTTAAAATTAAGCTCACCTGCTTATTGTGTCATGTTATTTTAAAAGTAAGATTCACGATAGCCTAAAATTTTAATAATGTTAGCTATAAAATCGTTCAGAACATTCATTTATGATAAAGAAAACACCGGAAGTAATAGAATAGGTACAATATTAAAGTTTTTGTAATTGTTTTGCTTAGAATCAAGTTTGAGCTAGGCCTATCTTACCGAGAAACGGAGGCGTTCTAGCGGCGGGACTCCGTGGCTGATCCGCACTCCTGGCCATGATAGCCGCTATGGAGAAGTCCGTCGCCTTCGTCTTTCCCTCCTCCGCCACCATCCTGGAGCCCCACCCTTCCACATCCATGAACACACGGTACCCCAGTTCAAATGTTAGCACTATTCCACCTGACCGTCCGACACATCGTCTATTAAAACTAAAGACCACAAGGTTACCACATTTTTTTAGCGCGGAAACGGGTTAAGATTTCGCGTACTGTCCGATAACAAACGACAACAGTACGGCGGTTGAACGCGGACTGAGTGCGCGGGAGCGGCAGAGCGTGCGGGGCGGTTGCGGGGCGGGGCCGCCTCCCTGGCTCTACCGCGGGGCTCCGGCGCTACCACTGGCCGCTTTGCCCGCTGTCGCCGCGCGCCCCTCCCGCCACCCCTACTCATAACAGTATCACGTTATTATTTAATTTGTATTCCATATCACTTTGACTCTTGTAATAATTCATTGTTAGCGTTCAATAATATGTACTCGGATAATTGGTACAAATGTATTACCTAGTTACGGATAATCTTTAAATTAAAATTCTTTTTCGTTATTTGTTAATTTCAGAAATAAACAAGACTGAAATATTATGAAATATCACATTGTGGGACTTAGTGTCTTCGGCTAGTGGTGGGAACCTTGGTTGTGCCTCTGCCTACTTCTTCGAGGATATGGGCGTGAATATACTACTACTGAAATATTAAAAATCAGTTTTAGTTGCAATGTGAATGAACGCGTGCGCAAACTAATCAGCGCCGCCCATTCAAACCATAGATAAGACAAGGAAAGAACTATTTTGTGAATGACATCTAATGTGCGTTAGAGTAAGACGAAATGATGTCTCTAGTTCTTGCGTTAAGTATGTTGGAAAATTAGTAGAGTTGAAAGTATATTTATTTTATTCAAATATTAGTAACTACCTAAACAGTAATTTAAAATAGTACGTTTTACTGTAATTACAACCTAGAGTGGAAAATTAACATTTATTAGCTACCTATGTAACAACTTACACATATTATTACAATTTATACTCTAATTAGTAACTACACAGAGGTTAAAAATTAGTACCTACTTACCTAATAGTTTATTAAAATGGAAACAAAATATCTTAAGGAAGTTAGGCAAGATCCTAAACTTACTTAACATTTAAACCTATTTAAGGTATTCAAAGTAAATTATCTACTTAAATAATATTTTTAAAGCATCAAATAACTTTAAATAAATATTGGTCGATAAAAGTATTGCATAGACATAAATTTCAGCCCAATAATAAATATATTCCTAATACATAAATGCCCAAGTCACGAATTAATCCCAATTCTAGTGTAATAAGTACCTATATGTAAACATTGTTGATTAATAACAATGTTCTATAATCACAATCAAGTTTAAATCCAATTTTAAGGTATTTTTAATGAAATTGGAAGGCAAACAACCAGACGGATTTCCTGATGTTAAGAAATTCACACCGCCTAGAGACACCAAAGGTGGTAATTGTGCGTGGTCAACATAAAGCCAGGACGTTAGGTCTCAAGCTAAAAGTAAGTATAACAGCTACCTTACACTCCGAACCGGATTAGGTACGTCAACGCCAAACATTGACGTTATGGCCTCAGGAATACCTAGGTAAGGCAGTGGTACCAATCCGGGCAAGCCTCGAAATCGATTTCCAACAGGGGCAGACATTTGTGTAATAAACATTTAGATGTCTGCATTTCCGGGTCTGGGTGTTCATAAAATTTATTCTGGTATCTATTTAAGTATTTCTATGTATTTGTATCGTTGACTAACGCCAATAACACAAGCTAATACAAATAATACTAAATTTACATATTTGTAAATTAAGTACCTTCAACATGAAAAGAAACGTCTGTACCTATTAACCATGTATCTTTGTTCCTTTAATATTAAGTATTAAAAAATACTTTGTTTTTTACCTATTTTTCAAACGGCCACTTTTCCCCGTGTTGGTCCGGGTTCCTTTGTAGAAAAGACCATCTGCCTTTCTGTCAGGCAGCTCGTAAAAGACGAGCATACGCTTACCGTCACTAACATCGTGACTTCTGACTGGGTGGTAGAGTTTCGCAGCGATTCGCCCGGATCAGTACCACCGCCTGTTATCATAATATCAGTGCTTGCTTTGACGTATTCCAGTTCAGAAGACAAGGTAGCCAGTCAACTTACTTTTCCTCGAGGTCTAACATCCCGTCCTCAGGTTGGCTACGCAACATTACTACCTATGATGACCACCTAGAGAGGCGGCGTGAATTTCTTACCATCAGAAAATTTGTCTGCTTGTTTTCCTTCCAATATCATTAAAAAAATTGTATAACACAAACATAAGATCGGTTTAATAATTCACTCCCTTAAAGCGGAATGAGGGAACAATTCGGGCCTCTATTTCGTGGCAGAGCCGTTTGTAAATATCCTGTGATATATTGCCCCCACAGATCTATGTAATGATATCCCATGTCTACGCAGCGAAATTGTGAAGGTAGACTTGAAAAACTCCATGTTCTCATAAATTAGTAAAGTTGAGAATATCCTTGTTATATTTTTATGTAAGAAGTCAGCAAGGCTCTAATAATAATAAGAGATAATCGTGGTACACTATAAACTAGGTGCCTCCTTGTTGTAGTGGCTAGCGTATCCTCCTAACTACGTCGACCAACCGCCAAGCTCGGGTTCGATTCCCGACAGGGGCAGGCATTTGTGTGATAAACAGTTAAATGGCTGCATTTCCGGGTCTGGATGTTTAATTAATATATTCTAGTATCTTTTAAAGTATTTTATGTATTTATATGGTTGACTACCCATAACACCAGCATATAATTTGCTTATTGTCCAGGAATATAAATAGTAAATAAATAAATAAATTTTCCAGGACAAGTTTCACAAAATAAATCTAACCCCAAAGTAAGCAAATTATAAGCTTGTGTTATGG
>NJDC01005848.1:53226-70355 GCA_002245475.1 Calephelis virginiensis | reverse complement strand
GATTTATTTCTTTTATTAGATCTGATAATCAGAAGTCAGTTGGTGACTATTGGTCTGCCTTCTATGCCTTACATAATAATATTACCTCATCTATAGCAGGAGGTACCAACAGTAAGAATGAACTCACAGTAGTGAATTTTCTCTTTGTTTATTTTCATGTTACTTTGAACTAATGAAATGAAATGGAAATAATTTAATTGCGGAATATATATGCTAAAAAGGTGTAACAAAAATATTTAAGCATACCAACATATTTCAATAGTTATGAAAATTATTAAAAGTTTAATTACACTATTTATTTTTAAATAAACATATTGTGTTTTAATTCAATTGCATACAACAAAACTGAGTGAGGCAATAGCAATAAGTTTTATAAAAAAAATTGTTCCTTAAAACCTCTGTGCTATATTATCCATTATTTTACCTATTTGCGGTTAAGTATAAACCACCTACGATCAGACCACGCATTCCTTTCTACTTACTGCTATCAACCTTTCAAGTTATTAACATCATTCAATCAAAAAGGTAATAATTTATTAATTGGTAATCAATTTTGGGAAATCCCAAAATTCGGTATAGTAACAATAAAACTATATATAACATAACAATAATAATAACAAATATCGCTGGACAACACAAATTGAATCTTACCCCAAAGTAAGCAAAATATATGCTTGTGTTATAGGTGTTAGTCAATGATACTAATACATAGATTTTTTTTTATAATATTGGAAGGCAAACAAGCAGACGAATTTCCTGATGGTAAGAAATTAACGCCGCCTAGAGACACCAAAGTTGCCAAATGGTGCGATGCCAACCTGAGGCCGGGATGTTAGACCTCGAGCAAAAGTAAGTTTACCGGCTACCTTACCCTCCAAACCGGAACACATCATGACGTTATGGCGGCAGGAATAGGTAAGGCGGTGGTACCAATCCTATGCTATGCTCGCCTTTTACGAGGTGCCCGGCAGGATGGCAGATGGTTTATTCTGCAAAGGAGCTCGGACCAACGCGGAGGAGAAATACTTAAATTGATACCAGAATAAATTTAATAAACACCCAGACCCGGAAATGCAGACTTCTAAAAGTTCATCACACAAATGCCTGCCCCCGTCGGGAATCGAACCCGAGCCTCACAGTTGGTCGTTGTAGATAGGCGTGTACGCTAGCCACTCGACCAACGAGGCGGTCAACAATAAAACTATATAACTTCACGTGAAGTCCCTTACGGGTTACGCAGAGAGTATCGAGTGCCAAATCTTACGATCCTTGCAGACCTTTCTTTCTCCACATTGTCATCGTTACCCTTGTCATACGTACTGTAACATTATTTTAGCTTACATACTATTTTAATAGCTGGCCTTTGTAGTTTACTTGTTGCTACTACACCGGCCGTTATTTTAAAAAAATAAATAAGTTCTCTATTTAATAAATTTTAAAAATGTAGTACGGAAATCCTTTTCGGTTACACAGTCTGCATTAGTCTGCCACGTGTGGCCACGAGTCTACTTTCGACTTCTATTCCTAACAGTCTGTTTAACATTCTGCATAAATATTCTGCTACAGAGCCTGCTGGTCAAAATTGTAATCTGATACGTCGACGGAACGTCCTACTATGACTGCTGCTTGCTGGTTGGTGCCGGCTGTTCGGTGGTGGGAGGACCCTAGACCAGCGGTAGCTGCCCGCCGGTGTTCTTCTCTGGCCGCCTTCCCAGCTGCTCACTTCTGCTGCTGCTTTTGGCTGTTGCGGGAAAGCGCCTAAGGGTCCCGCTAGCCCAACCGTCGAAGCCTACAGCGGCAGTCCTTCGTGTTTCGTCGACAAGTCCACCGTATCCCACGCCCACCTGTTATTACCTTCTAATCCGGCAGAAACTTTTGTTCAAGTGTAGACTTTTTATAGACTTTATTTTATTAGTGTTTATTTTAATATAGTGTTCTTGTTTACATTTTTTATTTTTTTATACCAACAGGGTTCTATAAGTCTGTTGGTTTGTTTATTTTCTGTTAACATAGTGGTGGGTGGTAGCTAAGCCACCCCCACTGTATTACAGTACACGCCGGTTTCGGAGCTTGCAGACCTCTCTAGCTTCCGATTTCGGAGACTATTGACTTTACTTGATCGTGGAACGTCAACCTAGGTCTCCTCTGCACCTACATCCATCCACATTCGCATAATATAATATCTGCTTTGTCAAGTTTTAATCTGCTATTCTCTTCATGTAACGGAACCAGCAAAGCATATTCTTTGTCATATTTATTATTTACACCAACACTTTCATTCAATCCCACTCTTTCTCGGTTCTCACTGTGAGCTCACTCAGCGAGCGTTAAATTACAGGTTTTTTTAGCGCTCTTATTCATATTATGTTATTATGTAGATATCAGAAATTATGGATTTTGTAATTTGTATTTTATTTAGTTTATTCGCAGTTAAACTACAAAATGGCGACTTGTACTTTAATTTCATGGCGTCTAAATACGCATAATAATTATAACTCAAAATCCACTTATCCGATCTTAATTCACTTGCGAAAAAAATATCATAACAATTTATTCATAATTAGCGAAGTAATCGAGTAATGAATACGCAAAAAACATGCAGTCGACTTTAAAACGTTCTCTTTTTTTGTAGTAGTTTAAAAATAGCTAACATGTTTTTGGAGCAACATAAATATGAAGGCCTTGTCCGGATTTTAAACGTGATAAAAATAACTTTTAGTGTATAAAATACACTATAATAACCATTTATTATGCACCAAATACAAAGCAATCCTATTAATATTATAAAAGCAATAGTTTGTGTTTGTTTGTTACTTCTTCACGCAAAAACTGCCGAACCGATTTTCATGAAATTTGGTACATACATAAAGGTAACTTGCATTAACACATAATATGATATTTTTATCCCGGAATAATGTTCCTGTGGGTCTACACGGGCAACGCCGCGGGCAACAGCTAATTACAAATAAATCGAACAAAACTTAACTGGATACACAAAGGCGACCTTATCGCTAGTCACCAATCTCTTAAAGGCAACCTTATGGTACGGAACAAGATTTAGCGAGATACTGTTCAAGAGTGCTCTAAAAATATATGAAAATGCATTAAGACTAATTAGATGAAATAAATTATTCTATAAGCAGAAGTTTGATTTTTATTGTGTTCAAAATAAGCAGAATCATTCAAATTCAACACAAACAAATTGCTACATAACAGCAAACAAACGAACAAATAAACAAGAAAACTAATAAAATCAAACAAGTTACATGAACGAAGAAAGTGACGCCTTTACATATTACTGAAAATAATATTTGGAGGTCTCCTTATATCTACGATATCTATATCTACCTAGGGGTGTTAGGTAACTAGGGGTTTTATACATGAGAATTAGTCATTTTATATAACAAATTCAACACGTGCACTATAATCTGAATATGTTTAAGAAATACGTGTGTCGCCTCTGTAGTATAGATGTCCGACACATTGGACTTGGATTTATGAGGAACGAACCTTGCCTTACCAGGCAACGTAAAAAACGTGTTATTACTATTTTCCAAAAACAATATTGCCCGGGATTATTTGCCCTTATGGCTTTCCATATATCACATTGTGGGACCTAGTGTCTTCGGCTACTAGCGGATGCCCTGGATGTGCCTATGCCTACCTCTTCGAGGCTATGGGCGTGAAGATATTTCTTTTTATGTTAAAGAAATATTCTTTTTTAATGATTTATTTTAATACATTTTCCTTGTCCGAGTCCCCTGAATAAAAGAGACCAACTCTCTGTTTGGTAATCTTAAGCCAGGTTAATCGTTATCAACGAGACCACTATGCAGTGTACAGCTATTCACCTGGGTAGGGATCCATCATCTTGCCACATAAAAAATATCACCTACAGCGGATTTTTTTGGCTTACAGAAACCTGCATAAAAATCTTAACCGATACTTTGCACTTTTAACTACAGCTAGTGGTAAGTCGGTAAAAATTACTCATTGTGTCCGTTTACTTTAACAAATGGTTGTTATAGCAAGCACGTTACACAAAATAATTCTCAATGTACAGCCGTGTCATATTAGTACAATATAGCAACCAACGCTCCAACTCTTTCATGACCTCATTGAATAACTTCTAGCAGGACTAGTATGCGCAATATGAACATTTTCTTCTGACATTTAAAAATTCCCCTTGTGTTAAAAAACCAACACAACCAGAAATCCGTTTGTCAGAAGAACTAAAAAGCAACGAATTACCCATATATTTAACAGAACATTATAAACTCAGTGAAACTGTAAAAACCGACTCCAACTATTTCATTGGCACCAATGAGCATAACTTGTAGCATCTACTGGCTTTATGAGAGAGCTGGGACTACTAGAATGTACATGCCCATCTTATATATATATTTACGCCTATATTCCCGAAGAATTAGGCAGAGGCACAATCCTGAGCAACGTTTTATTTAGTAGAAAATTGGAAAAATTGAATTTTATTATTATTTATTTATTAATTTGTTGCCAGACCCGGGAATCGAACCCACGACCTTATGCAGTAAAATCCAACACATTAAATTTAAAAATATTTATTTATTTTATCCATTTAAATTTAAATTGAACTAACTTTTTGTCAATGCTTAATTTAAATGATGAATCTTTTAATTCAATATAATACGAGTATAGGAAACATGTTTATCAATCTTTTTGTACATAAAATTAAAAAGCCATTCTGCTTCTTCTGTTATAATTCTAACATTTTCTGTGTAATATCACTTTACTAAAATTTATTAAATTGTAACATAAATATTTTGTATCGCGTCAACTGTTTTCTTTTTATATCTGTATGAGTTTAAAATGGTCTTTAAAAAGGTAACAGTATTTTTATAATTGCAAATAGTAAAGGTTTCTATGCAGGATACATAAAATATACTATTTTTCATTATAATTATCAAATTATTTTGACAAAATTAAAATTGTCTGGTAAAAATTGTTAGCATCAAGTGCCACATTGTAATATATTGTGCGTATTTTTTTAATAGGTACACGAAGAAATCTTGATCTCTACGGGCGCATCCTAGGCTTGCAGCTGTATTTAAACTTTTATCGAGGTACGGCCATAAATCCGTGCGCAGACGCAGGTAATCCCCGCCCGCGCCCCGGCTATAAACAGAAGTCAACGTGTTGGACTAATAAATCCTACTCTTAACTATTGTATCTCCTGCCACAATAATGAAGTTGGCTCGTTCAGGAAGAATTATACGGCCACGTGGGTGGGCAACGCGGTCTGAATATTTCCCCACAGATTAAGTTTTTTTGCGCCTGCCAGTAGCGGCGTTGACATACGAGGTTGAACAGCCGGTGAAAGGTCCCCTGAAAAAACAAACTTACATACCTCATGTCAGAGAGGTTTCGAATTGCAGGCAGTATGGCTTACTAGCTGCCCGGCGAACTGCGTACCGCCCACCCCATGCTATGATTTTTATGTTTTCTTATGTTTTATTAGAGGCTGAGGTGATATCAAAATTAATTATAATCAGTGCAGTCATAATTGAGTTATTATAAATAACATAACTAGCAGCTCGTTCGAGCTTTGCGCGGGTGGACAAACTTCTTTGTTATTATACATATAAACCTTCCCATTGAACCATCTATCTAGTTATTAAAAAACTAAAAGCAATCTATATAAAAATCCGTTGGGAAGTGTTATAGATCTAAGCATACATAGGGACAGACAGCGGAAAGTGACTTTGTTTTATACTACATACATACATATCTTTAAGCCAAGTTACATGCGCCCCTTTTCTCAAGAATCAACCCCCAAAGCACTATAATAGGGGATTAAAAATCTACTTATTCTAAGCTGACGAAGTCCCGGTTAAACTGTACTTTATAAAAATCTCACAGATTGACGTTTACAAAAAGGTTAAAAGATATTTCAGTCAAAACTAATAAAAATATTGTTTTTAATATCAAGCCCCAATGATATGTGTTCATTCTTCAATACAAACGTACTCAAAACTGATATATTTCACACATTTTATACTTCCCTCGCCTTAAAATGTATTAGTTTCTTTAGCACCTTTTGTTGTTGTCCCCACTTTTATGGAGACTTCGTAAATCATTGTAGTGGAGTGACGTAGAAACATAAAATGAATCCCACAGAGCGAACCAGGCAACATCACTAAAAACTATCCACTAATCCAAATTCTATCCACATTAAAAAAAAGTATATCTAGAATATATACTTGTTATCGTTGGCGCTTGGTGGAATTCCGTTGTGTATACACTTTTTAGGTAAACATTTGTACTTTTCCACTATACACTTTATCTAATACTTTATGTTACGCTATAGCCAACCGATTTCACTTTTTACAGCATTATCAGGGCATTATAACTAAAGATATAAACTCTGTTTTAATTTAACGTTCACTACTGATACTGAAAGCAAGCCTTCACAAAAAAGTGTGAAAATTATGTCTGTCTGTTACGCTTTCACAGTTAAACCACGATACCGATTTTGATTAAATTTATCATACACATAGTTAAAAACCCGAGTCCAAAAGTATGCGACCTTTTGGCAAAAATACGGAGGATTCCCTGTAGAATAGTAGGATGAAAGTTTTCATAAAAATCTATTCTTCAAAGACAGTCATAAATAGCTAGTTTTACTATAAAACAAATAATACCGAAACACACAGTCTTTTATGGGATTGGCAATGAGCAAAGATGTTAAGACAGCGTTTCCAACTCCAGACTGGTATTAAAATTTTGTGTAAGTTTACCTCCTACATTGTCCTTCACACCGGAACACAGCGGTGGATTTACACTAGGGGCAGTCGGGGCAAGTGCCCAGGGCGGCAAATATTTTAGGGCGGCAAAATTTTGAAAGTGATAAAATTTTTTTAGTCTTATCGAGATTCCCCAATATAATTAATTAATTCTATTAATTTATATTTTTTTGTTTAATTGATAACTAAAGAAATTCAATTAATTCGTTATTTATGAACTATAATTTTGGAATTTTTTTAGTAAAATTTAATAATCAAAATGATTTAATCAATTTGTTTCCTTGGAGATTTCAAATAATAATCGATTTTTCTATTTTCTGGAATTAAAGAAATTTTATTAGTATTTATTTTTGAAAAATTGAAAAATATTTCGGAATTACTTTTTGCATTTCTTAAAACATCAACTTTAACAATCAATCACTTAAAAAAAATCTGGAAAACGGTTGACCCTAAAGGCCATCCCTGCAACTTCCCGCCAATTCCATACCTTAACGCTTAAAATTGCACTTACGACGTTTCTGAACTCTTCAAAAATACAATTTGTGTGTTATTTTGAGCCAAAGAAAAAGCTCGAAGAGCTCAAAAGGCTGATAAAATTTAAAAAAAACAGTATTTTTTGAATTTTCAAACTGCAATAATTTCTGAATGAATAAATCGATTTTTACGCGGTTGGCAGTATCCCACGCACTTTTTCAGAATCTATGATAAACTTTTGAACGCAAACAGATCGAACCGATAATCTTAGGGAAATTTGAAAAAAATACTTTTTCTGAATTTTTTCGACAACGATAACTCATGTATAAATCAACCGATTTTCACGCTCTTGGTGACGATCGACGTGATTTTTTGGACTCTAATAATTACTAATAAAATCATTATTTTATTCTGTCAAAAACGATCCGAAAAGAATTGTTGAAATTATGTGAAAAACACTTTTTTCGAAATTTTTCGTTTTCGATAACTCGAAAGAATCAACCGAATTTGACCGAATTGGTCGCAATCGACGTGGTTATTTAAACTTAAGAGCTGATTAGTTTTTGGAATTAGTCGGGAAGCAATTTAGAAGTTATTACAAAAAACGTTTTTTTTTTAATTTCCTTTTTCGAACACTAAGGAGAATTTTAATTCTACAAAACAAATAATAGTTTAAAAAAAACTAAAAAATCACGTTCTTATAAATAAACCAAACTAAAAAGTAAAAAATAAATAATTGTTTAAAAAAAATCAAAACACGCTTTTTATAGACAACCAAACTAAAAAAAATAATTTTAATAAACTTAAATTAAGAATAGTGTTAAAAACTTCAATAAATATAAATTAATAATAATGTGAATAATAAAAAAACAATATTTATAAAAGCGTGGGATGCTTTTTAAGATATTATAAAAATGATAATCACTCAACTCATATCTGTCAATAAAATATCTATAAAAAAATAATAAAAATCAGCACGAAAACGTCTTTCTACACGTATTTTAAGTAAAATTCTTGTAATAGGGCGGACTTTTTTCCGGTGCCCAGGGGCGGCATTAAAAACAAATCCGGCCCTGCCGGAACACGATAGTAACGAAGACTGTGAATAACTAGCTGTATGTATAAAATATGCAATGTATTAAAATCAATTGCCGTTCGTTAGTCTCGCTAAAACTAGTGAACGACTGAACCGATTTGCCTAATTTTGATTTTGAGTTCAAGTCTACTGGAAGGTTTAAATGATAAGAAAAAGGGAAAAAACTACGGAGAAACTAGGAAAAACAACATTTTAATTTTTCTCGTACAAAACTGTACGGGTGTAACGATGTTCGCCGGGACAGCTAGTATAATATAAAAAGATACTTAACTGAAAATTAAAAACTATCACTTTAAATTATGTATCTTCACGCCCATATCCCCGAAGAGGTAGGCAGAGGTACAACCAAGGCACCCACGACTAGCCGAAGACACTAAGTCCCACAATGTGATAGGTGGCAAGCCTATCGCCAACCAGGCACATTTCCAATCCCGACCAACATTTTTTTTATTAGAAAATTGGAAAAATCCAATTTTCTTTTTGTTGGCCGACCCGGGATTCGAACCTGGAACCTCATGCAGTCAAGTCCAACACCCAGACCGCTAGACCACAGAGGCGAATTATGTAATTAAAAAAATTTATTAGCGGTCATCACATCCCGGCGCCAACTGATGTCAATGTTATCGTAAATGTTTCAGTATCTTAAATCCGTTAAAATTTTAACAGTTTGATTGTGTATACTAATTACAAACACGTAACTTAATATTTTACAAAAGGCTTGGCATATAATATCATTTATAATGGCTTCAATACCCCAAGAGCACTGGGTAGGTAGCTCAGAAAGCGCTAAGCTATAAAAACATTTATTTTATTGTAACAAAAGAAACAATTTCTGGATGTGGATATTACATTACCGATAACAGTTAATACGAGACGCGACAGAGTTATAAATTAAAGTTTATATCATTTTTAACGATCATTTCGAATGGTGTTTTGATTGCGGCGAGCTGGAGGCGTCGACAACACGATGATAAGGTGACAGTTGAGTTCCAAAAAAACGCAAATTTATAGCCAAAAAACTCGTGTCGCGACCTAGTATCTGTAGTGTTACTCTGGAATCTCGATTTCATGCATATGTATATCGGATTGGGATTGGATACACTGGTGGTAGAGTGCAGCAACTTGCCCAAATAGGGAACCACAGCCTTTGCTATTCCTGTCGTCATAACCAGTCATGTTCCAGTTTTTTTTTAATGGCTAATATGTTGCTGGCCGTGAGGTTTTTACAATTTTACCAGACTGTGTGTTCCAGTCCGAAGGGTAGACCTGTACAATAGGCTTTCAGGATCGGTTGGCTACTGGCCGAATAATTGAGTAATAAACATACAAAAAAAATAACGTGCATGCAAATTGAGAACCTCCTACTTTTTCAGGGGCGGTTAAAAATTGAACGAATCCGATAAAAAAATTGTTTTTTATAATATAAACAAAAAATGATGTAATAGAACCAAGAATTCGTTCTTAATGTACGCAAGAATACATAAAATAACATATCTGACTCCAGTTTTTAATGTTACTGATGGTAAGAGACAACAGTGCTCCAGAGACACCAATACGTTACGGGTACATCATTATCCTGAGGACGGGACTCCGGACTGGAACATGACAGAGTCATTATGGCGGCAGGAATAATTGAGGCGGTGGATCCCGGTCAAGTTACTGCACCTCTACAACCAATATATCCAATCCCAATCCAATTCCAATTCACGTAAAATCGAGATTCCAGACTAACCCACTAACCAAAGTCACGTTTATGAGGATTCCAGCATCGAAGTCGTAACACACTAGAGTTTTACGACATTCATTAAACTCTACTTGAAATTATGGTATCGTCAAATTCGTTAAGTGTCGAACTAAGCTATGAATTTTCTAATCTTATTTTTTTTAGGTTAGAAAAAGGTATTGTACACTTTATTTACTTGGCGTGTGGCGAAACTTTATCTTAAATTTTATTAAAGTAATAATTATGTCCTTTCTATACTTGGCCTGTGTGGTCTAGCGGTTCAATTGTTGGACTTGACTGCATGAGGTCCCGGGTTCAAATCCCGGGTCGGGCAACAAAAAGAAAATTGGGTTTTTTTTAATTTTCTGATGAAAAATGGTGCACGGGATTGGAAATGTGCCCGGTTGTCTGACTTGTGGGACTTAGTATCTTCGGCTAGTCGTGAGTGCCCTGGTTGTGCGTCTGCCCACCCCTTCGGGGATATGGGCGTGAAGATGCTCTTTTTTCTATACTTTTTATCTTCGATGCTTGGTAGTACTCCATTTTAGACACAATTTATTAATTACACTTGTACGTTCCACAATACATTTTTATAATAAATAATAACAACTGATAAATTAATATTCCTGGATAAGTTACACAAATTAAATCTTACCCCAAAGTAAGCAAATTATATGCTTATGTTATGGGTGTTAGTCAACGATACTAATACATAGAAATACTTAAATAGATACCAGAATAAATTTATTAATACAAATAATGAATTTGCAAAATTCGTCCATCCGTCTACGCGGGATGCGATAGCGAGGGAGAAAAAGATATTAATTTTTGAATATAAGACTGGCTGAGCCGACAGATGTCCCATTTTCACTATAAATATAGTTTTTTTTCATATTTATTTCCTCCTGAAACTAACACAACAAAGGAAGAATTATCATAATTGTCTAACCGATGGGGTTCATTGTTATATATACCTAAGATAAGTAAAACCGTCCAAATGTATTTTTGTAATAAAAAAATGGAATATACTTAAACCTTGTATACATTTAAAGACTGCACTGATTATTAACACTTTCATTTGTAAAATATAGCTTATGTGTTAGTTAGGTATGTAAAAAGAAGTAACTTGCATTTATTCGTCCGGAAATCAAATAGGTACCTATTTGAGATATAGTCGGAGATCCGAAGTTAGGTCGACCTACACCGAGCTGATAATAGAATGAAATCGGTTTTATAGCTTATTTGATACATCTGAAAATATATTAAAAATGGGTTGCCTGAAAAAAATCCCGGGCATTTTTATTTTATTTTTTAAAATGTTTTTTATTCATTTCATTCATTTATTAACATATTATCCCGACTTAAAGTAGGAATAAGACGAAGTTTTACAACCAAAGAGTATATAAATACTACGCAATAAGAGTCGGGACTTCCATAGATACATAGCAAACCCGAATTTGTATCAAGTTTACTTGAAAAAGTATAACCTGTATAATTTGAAAGTAAGTCGAAAGGCATTCAGATATAAGGCAACTAGTGTCATGTGATTTGGGCGAATAAAAAGCAAACTTATTTTTTTTTTATTTTTTGATATGAAAGTTGCGTCAAACTGTTTACAACTCAAAAAGCTATTGTCAAATAAGCGTGCCACGGTGCCGCATTAAATCGATTACAATATTGTTTTATTAAAAGATAAAATTACTAAGCGATTTAACGCTTATTAGCACTATCCAAAACCAATGAGGCATGAAACGAGGCCACAAATAAGTAAAAACATGAAGTTATAACAAAAAGAGTCATTAATCTCTCATTGTGACGTTAGTGAAACGTCCGGTTTGTTTGACGACGCGTCCCGAACACAAACAGCTTAGCATTGTCCCCAAACTATTGGGTGTAAGGAACAATAACTTCGCAAATGGGGCGAGAATGTACATACATCATATTATGTACACAAATCATAAATTCTGCGTAACACACTAGTACTGTCAATATTTGTTTAATATCCTGTTTAACTTGAATTTTATTTAGAATATTAAACAGTGAATTAATAATTCAATAGCAAAACCTTGAATACAAAGTTACTGTTATTAATTCATTATGGTGAATCTAGGAAATCGTCCATCATGTTTTTTTAACAATGGGTTATGTTAGTGCACCTTTAAATAGCTTTACGTAAGGAAATTTTAGTAGTTATTAACATATTAGTTATTTTCTGATGAATATTTCAAAAAGCGTGTGCTAAAACCGTTTCTAAAGTTTTAAATGTAATAAAAGCTTTGTAGGTATTTGGTATATGTACAAAGTTATACTTAATTTCTTTGGTTGCTTATATCTGGCTATTTCTATTATAATTATAGTAGGTAAAACTAACTTTTTCCTGTGACTTCCAACATACGTTGAAGTGACTTCCTTGTTAGTTACGCGAACAAAAGATTTTTCTGTAATTAAACTTATCCTAAATGTTTAAGGTATAAGCTAGTAATACACAAAATATGGTAAAAAACCGTTCAATAATTTGGAGCAAAAAGTGAACAAACAGACAAAAATTCAATAAACGTTGTTTTCGATTATGTATCCGGTAGGTATTCATTGTTTTTAACAAATATTTCATGTCACTACAGATTTAGTTTTTTACTGTTTTCTTTTATTTCTATTATCTCTCTGTTTGTAAATTCCTTTTGTTTTGAGTCGAGTTGAAAATTGTTTGCATTTTTTATCGAAATCATTGAATTCCGTGCACAAATTGAGTGAAATTAGTCAATTTTACCATGGCATTTTTTAAGTCAAAGTGTCCAACTAAAGTATTCATCAAAAAATTAGATTGTATATTTCCTCATTGCGTATCTAACGAAATGAGCTAGGTTGAGGTGGCCACCGCTTTACCCGAAACCCTGACATGACTTTCTATGACGCCTTGAATCAAATTTTAAATACTTTAAACCCGATTTTCAAAGGTTTCAAAAGTCAAAAGTCATTAATTCTTTGGCTTCATGTGTTACGTTGATGATACATCTTCCAAAATATTGGTGTTTAAAGCCTGCCGAGTAGGCGTACAGACTTATTATACAAATTTAGTTGTGTGTACTTATAAATATTTTTGTTTTTAGGTTTTTGCTACACTATACTTCTATTACAAATAAATTATTAACTTTGAATATTAGCACATAATATTCGATTATATTTTAATATTTAATTGTAACATTTCTGTTTTATAAATACTTATTTATAAAATAACTAAACTTGTCCAATATCAAATCGTAATGCCAATGCCAAGAACTAAAAAAAATATATTTTGTAAATCAAAGAAAGTGAAAAGTGGAATTTTGAAATATTTGAAGTTTCATTATACCTAATTTTACAAATAAGAAAAGTGTGTTTCTTTTAAAATCGATAAAGTTCACAAGTTCGTACAAAAAAATTAATAAAAAATTAAACCTGGTTAGTTAGTAGAGAAGGGGTCGAAAAAGCGAGTGTACCTACTAAGCTGGAAGGTACCTAGGTGTTCCTAGCAAACTCTAAAATTGTATTGATTAGAAAAAATATTTACTAAATGGTAGAGTTTCGCAGCGACTCGTCCGGATTGGTACCACCGCCTTACCTATAATTCCTGACTCCATACCGTTACTTGCCGTTAAAGTGTTCCGGTTCGGAGGATATGGTAGCCGGTAAACTTACTTTTGCTCGAAGCCTAATATCCCGGCCTCTGGTTGGCAACACACTACTACCACCTTTGGTGTCTCTAGGTAGCATAAATTTCTTACCATCAGAAAATCCGTCTGCTTGTTTGCCTTCCAATATCATAAGAAAAAATTAACTACTATACTAGCTATGAAAAAAAAACAGTTTTTATTATTACCGGGGAGGTAGCAACAAAGTAATTTAAAAATCATTTTCCCTAGAAATATGATAGTGAAAAATGCAGTAGCGGCAACGTAAAGTAATTATTTAATACCCTTTCAGTCTATTCGTGCCTAACTCGCGTCTAGAGACCGATCGTTCTACGCTAAACAACGAGATTGTATATTTAAATTCCTTTGTCCCAACCGTCACGGTATCCCGAGGGAGTTGCCCGCTTCTCATGCTTTCAATTGACAGCTCGTGACATGTGACGGCCATTGTCATTTGACATGTTGACACTGTCAAACTTGACTTCTGTCCGGATTCCACATGTAAATACGGAAACATTACCCTCAGCACCAACTCGTACAATGTACCGACAAATTAAATAATAGAATAATAAACTGTAACTTTGTCCGAACATACAGCTGCTGTTTGTTACAATTTGCCGACTCCCTTGCCAATTCCGACGGTTTGACAAGTTTACAAATTCGCATTTTAGCACAGAGGTGAGAGCTGTACGAATTTTTTGTCATAAAACAGGAGTTTTGTAACGAATAAACAAATTAAATATTATTTATAAAAATTAATCCCCATTTCCCTTGAGTGTGAGTGGAACAATTTCCCAGATATCCCAATAGTCACAGTACAAGTTACGGATTGAGTTTAATCGAAAAGTAACCAAATTATATGCTTGTAACAAAATACATCCATAACGATGTTAGTCAATTATTGTAATACATAAAAATACTGAAACAGATACCGGAATAAATTAAATAAATACCTAACTCCGAAAATGCAAACACCTAAATGTTCAGTACACATACGCCTCGTCAGGAATCGAACACTGGCCCCGCGGTTTGTCGGTGGAGCTAGGTGTGTACACTAGCCCCTCGACCAAAGAAGCGGTCAATTTCGATTTTTTTTGTTATAGCTACTGTCACATAAACAAAAATCAATAATCATAGTCAGAGCAGAACAACGTCGATCGGCTCTGCTAGTCTTATATAAATAAAATTATTTCCTAGTGTTTGTCCAGGTCCTCTGTGTATCGCAACCGCCTTCCTCTCTGCTAGGCAGCTTGTAAAATGCAAGCATATGTTACATACGTCATTACCAAGACCACTGGTGCTAGAGTTCTGTGTAGACCAACTAGCAAGGTAAGCGGTAAACTTACACATTAGGCCTAACACCTGGTTGTAGGTACTGCGAAGCACATATAACATATAGATATACTATAGGATACGGTTACCTCTTTCCATCAAGAAAGCAGTTGTTCGTCGTCTAATGCCATAAGGTAAAAAAGATACATACTGTCAATTCTTAATAAAATATAAAATAGTGAACACATTGATATAACAAAAACGACGGGTTGCACTCCGGGAGTGCCGGCAGAAGTAAAAACTTGAATATTAACGTTGTGCATTTTAGATATTTTGGAATGGTTAGGGAATAATAGGGAATAATTTTGCACGAATTGCCTTAATTATCAGTATGAAAGTACCTACTATCATTTATGTGGTAGAATACAATCATTTATTGCGCTATCGTACACAAACATGACAACACAAACATTCGCGCAAGCGCCCTGCACTGTCTTACGATATTTCAGGTCACGTGTCCTGACGCGAGTTTAGAAGTTTTTACCCATTCCAAAAAAAGTGCGCAACGCCGCTATAGAAGTTTTCACTTCAAAAGTTTTAGATTATGGATAGCCCCGATGGTTCAGTAACTATTTAATAAGAGAAAGTCGCATGAGACTCTTTAAAGTAGGCCTACATGTTATAACAAAGATCCTTAAGAGGCTCTCGATGGTCCCTATCGCCCAGTAGATGGTAAAGAAGTATTTTGCGTCCATATCCTCCAAGAGGCAGACAGAGGCACAACCAGGACACTCACAACTAGCCGAAAGCATTAAGTCCCACAATTTGATAGGTGGCAAGCCTATCGCTAACCGGGCACATATCCAATTTCGGGCTTCATTTTTATTAAAAAATTGAAAATACGCTTTTTGTATTTTTTGCAAAAAACTGTCACCGCTTTTTAAATCTTTTAAAATTTTTCCTTTATTTTGCTTATATATTTTGGTTGTATGTGTACTAGTAAAAAAAAATATCATTGAAAACAAATTATGTTGAAATTTTAGGAATTTCACATTTTACAAATAGTGAGAAATTGCATGTGCCTAGCCAAAAACTTTAATATTTATAAAAATTGTGTTTATTGTTTGTCAATTCGTATAAATACAAACATACCTGATAGATAGAGATAGATGAATTCACTGCTTCTAATAAGTTTCGAAAAAAGCTTTTTGGCTTGTCGTTAGATAGCGTAAACTTGAGTAAAGCTTTCTGTAGTGTAAACTATTTTTTTTTGCATCAAAGTTTAATTGTTTTTTTTATTCTAATGTAAATGTCATATCAGATAATATTCTTAGTTGCCGAGAAGTTTGTTTCACCGTTTCTTCTCCTGACTGGCTAGGTTTGGAAACGGTGGTACCTACATTATGGTAGTCTGGTTAAACCAAATCCTATTTTAAAATTTTGTTGAAATATTAAAATATTATGTTATAATTCTAAATTGTAAGTTTGTATAAATTTAAAAATATTTGCATATAACAATCTGATAAAAAATGTTGATATCAACAAATATTTTTTTGTAACAACATATTCAGCAAATAAATAAATTTCATTTCTTTTTATTGTCTGTGACTAACTATATCAAAATCAAGAGAGCATGAGACTGCTTTAAGAAGGCCTACATTAAGCTAAGGTCATAAAGAGGCTGACCCAATGATGACTATATTTATGTTAAAAGATATTGAATCTTAATCTGAATTTATTAAAAAAACATACCTTAATAGCTATCCACAACTACCTAGCATAGTTATTTTTAAACCGAGAGTATATCACGATATTAAAATCATAATACCCGTCTTCAAGTCATCAAAGCTAAAAATATTTTGCCGAACATCTTTTTAGATGTGCCATAAATGTCACAGTTATTAATGTTGACTCTCGGCTCCAAGAATCATGAAATAATAAAGTTTTTTTATTGGTATGAAATAGTTGACAACTTATCTTATGATGATAAAGCATCTGTATTGTTTTTGAGACAACTCTTGAGGTTTAAAGTGTGTTTCCATGTACTTAACCTATTTATAAAATACTAGTTGATGCCAGCGTGGTCCACAGGAACCTTATTTCGAGATAAAAAA
>NJDC01005848.1:36010-52605 GCA_002245475.1 Calephelis virginiensis | reverse complement strand
TGCTTGTTCTTTTTAGGCTGGTTCATTTCCGGATATCAGTTCGTCACAGTCGTGGCCACTTGGGCGATTCAAAATTTCAATGTTTTAGAAAAGCAAAACTTTTGTTTTATAGGATAAATAAACAGCTACAAAAACGCCTCTTTACATATTAAAGAAAGTTTGAAACACAGAGTGACATATGATTGTGTTTCTACTTAATATGCAAAAGTATCTTCACGCCCATATCCCCGAAGAGGTAGGCAGAGATACCCACCAAGGTACCCACGACTAGCCGAAGATACTAAGTCCCTCAATGTGATAGGTGGCAAGCCTATCGCCAACCGGGCACAATTCCAATCCCGACCAAAATTTTTTTTATTAGAAAATTAAAAAAATCCAATTTTCTTTTTGTTGGCTGACCCGGGATTCGAACCCGGGACCTCATGCAGTCAAGTCCAACACCCAGACCACTAGACCACAGAGGCGATAATACTTAATATGTATCTGTTGAATATCTGACTATATCTTATTTTTCCCCGTGTTGGTCCGGGCTTCTTTGCAGAATAGACCATTTGCCTTCCTGCCAGGCAGCTCGTACAAGGCGAGCATAGGCTTAGCGTCACTAACACCGTGATATTCTACTAGGTGGTAGAGTTTTAGTTTGCTTAAAGTGACACATATCACTTGACATAAGATGATTAATTGATGATTTGAAAGTAAGTCTAAAGGCATTCAGATATATGGCAACTAGTGTCACATGATTTAGGCGAATAAAAAACATAGTAAACTTATTTTTTTTTTATATGAAAGTTGCGCCAAACTGGTAAAGATGTTCGCAGATTTTCCATAAATACTGAATTTCGTGTACATATTGAGAAAACTTAGTTAATATTGGTGGCATTTTGTTCAGTTAAGGTGCACAAGTAAAATATTCACAAACAAATTGGTGTAAGTGTATTTCTTCTTTATTGCCAAATCTCATTAAATGAGTTTGAGTAAGGCCACTGTTTTACTCTCTTGAGTAAAACAGTGGCCCTGATATGACATTTTATGGCTTTGAATTATTTAAGCTTTGCCAAAATGGGTATCATAATACATACTTATTTAAACTTGACTAATGGCAGATGCTAACGCCCATGTCTAAAACTAAAAATAGCTATTTGCCAAATTTATATTGTAATTCATTCATAATAAAACCTAAAAAGTATCTTTATCCTCCATATACCGTATCCTCGAACAGAGTAGTCAGAGGCAGAACCAGGGCACCCACGACTAGCCGAAGGTACTAAGTCCCATAATGTGACAGGTGTCAAGCATATATATAAACCCAACCAACGTTATTTTTATTAGAAAATACACATTTTAATTTTTTTTTGTTGCCCTGGACCTCAAGAAGTCAAGTCTGAAGCGGTTATAACGAAACCTCCTTGACTACACCTCCATAATAAAACAATCACATTAAGCGTCAGCACAGCAAAGAAGTAATAACATGAAGTTATATTACTATTGGAGGTTCACTCCTAACAAAGGTCTGTACTCACTCTAGTGTAACTCTCTTTTTGACTGTCGTTTAATGTCTATTAACAAAGTCAAAACAAAAGAGCTTCACGGTTCTAACATTAAATAGGCAGTTTAAACTAAAACCATAAACTAACATCTCATAAAAAAAAAACATAAATGCTAGTGGCAGTTGCTAACGCTAATGCCACAAATAAAAAAAAAAACTAAGCAAAACGAATGAGAGAGACAAATTGTAATCCCTTCAAAATCACACAATTACAGTAACATTGATACCGTATCCGCCCCTACTATTAGCTTCACTTTATTCCCTCGTCTTTGTCCACTAATCCGGTGGGGAAGTGACTAAATATCTTGTGCAAATAAATATTCTGATTGTATTCTCAGGGGACGAGTGTTGCTGTTGCGAATCGGATTATGCAGCGGTGGTTCCGAGTATCTAATTAATACAAAGATTTATAGAAGATACACTAAACTGATCTTATTGCAACCTATTATACTAATTGGGAGTACATACTTTTTATTTATGATTTACTAGCAGTACCGTCGGTTTTAGTACCTGCCGCCTGACTCGTGACGTTTGTGTTTTTATTTTTTTAAAACTGCAGTAAATTTCTGTTATTAGTATTTGTAATAAAACAAAATTAAATTTATTTGCGAAATAAGCGTGTTGAAAACATGTTATAAGTATATTTAAGCCTACCAACACGTTTTATGACATTGTGGTGTGCAAATATTTAATTAGTATTAATTATGTAAACGAAATATTTATAAATATATTTTAATAACATCACTTATTTTAGTAAATATCTAATTTATATATATATTAGCTTTTTTTATGATATTGGAAGGCAAACAAGCAGACGGATTTCCTGATGGTAAGAAATTCACGCCGCCTAGAGACACCAAAGGTGGAAATGATGAGTTGCCAACCTTAGGCTTTGATGTTAGGCCCAAAGTAAGTTTACCGGTTACTTTACCCTCCGAACCGGCACACGTCAACAGCAAGCGCTGACATTATGGTGGCAGCAATAGGTAAGGCGGTGATACCAATCCGGGTGAGTCGCTGGGAGACTCTACCACCTAGTCAGATGTCACGGTATTAGTGACGGTAAGCCTATACTCGCGTTTTACGAGCTGCCTGGCACAGGAAGGCCGATGGTCTATTCTACAAAGGAGCCTGGACCAACACGGAAAGTTTATTTCTATAAATAAACTTTGCAGATGGATATAGGTACTTTTTTATGTGATAGACACCTAAACAGGCAGGCTTTCCTGGTGTTAAAAAATAATAGTCACCTATCATAATCTAAAATGCCATTAATGCATCGCTTATATGGGGCTTATGCTTAAATAAGATTACCTGCTAGCAACACTACCCTTCAAAACCAAATCACGATACTGGCAAGCACTAACATAAAATTACTTATAAAAACTATATCTGAGAATTTAGATCGAGTAAATGTAAACGCGATATTCTTAATGAGAGTATACGAAATCGACGTAGAATTTGTGAAGTTAGGATTGGTAGAGTTAGGCTGTGAATATTTAGAAGAATGGCTGTTCATGAGAGAGATTTGATATTTTTTCACAGGGCAACTTTGTGACGTCTTGGCAACATTTTACATTAAATATTTTTGGTAGGATTTTTAGTTCTTTCAACTAAAGTAATAGAAAAAGACAAAATACGCTTACTGCTGTCAGATTAGTTTGTAATATATTTCTTGGAAAATGTTAATTAAAAACGTCACTTGATATGTCCGGACTAATTTGACATGTCTAAACTGTAAAATGCATAGAAATAGCAATATACTCAGAGGTCAATGGTTAAATGTCACATCTCTTTTGTTTTTCTTAAACTAGAAAAGGATAGCATATACCATAAGCAAATTTAGTTAGCCCTCAGCACTACAGCCTATATATTTATGTCGAAACTATCACTTCACACACGGTAAATCACGCAATAACACTTTTTGTATGTAAATATTCTAGCTGCCACATTCCACTACTGAAAACAAATGCAGTTAGTGAGGTCGTTTAGATCAATTTACATAGGTTAACAATGGTAAGCACCTATTGTCAGTAGGATAGGTCTCCGCCCAGATAAGAGCAGCGACTCGCTCTCACAATAAGCTAAAATGTAAATAGAAATCACTGATTAAAAGCTTAGACTCAACAAATATACTTAAATTTTATTTGTTTTGGGATATTTATTATAACTAGTGGTCGCCAATTGGTGAAAATTCGACCATTATAAATTTTAATATCTTGTTGATAAGAACGCCATCTTCATTTCACAAGACCAACTGCTTTGTTTCCAAAATTTTAGTGCGCCATCTGTGATCTTTTATCGTTATCATAAATATAGTTGTGTATGTCAAATGCGTGGTAGTACGTGTAATGTTTTATTTATTGATTTAATGTACTTTATAAGCATTATTATTGAAAAATATTAGCATTCTGCACTTCTCCTACACATAAACTATAAGTGTGCCAAATTTCATACTCCTCCATTCGCACAATTTTCGTAAAAGGGAGTCCAAAGTTTTGGCATCACGTATTAATATATGGATAATTAAATATAATTTAAAATTATTAAATATAATTTAAAACCACTTGTGAGACTACCTTGGAACCTACCTTTTCAAAAAAGACACTAAGTCCTACAAAGTGATAGGTGGTAAGCCTATCGTCAACCGGGCACACATCTAATCCCGGGCAACATTGTTTTGATTAGAAAATTAAAAATACACAAATTTACATTTGGCCCGACCCGGGAATCGAACACGGGACCTCAACATGTCAAGTCCGACGCTGAACAGCTAGACCACACAGGCGATTTATAATATAATAATAAAAACAAGTTATTACTTACAAAGTGTTAGTCGCTTCAGTAATAATTAAGAAAATTAAGAAAGCACCTGTACCTAGCTGAACCTGATGACTCCCCACGCTCCTCCAAAACACATGCTCATTATCCACTTAACATCGGGTGGTCATATTCTCCTCTGTTTTGTGTATTATAAATTGTTTTTGGCTCAAGTTTATTACTACTGGTTTTTACCGTTTAGATTTTTTATATTGTAACAAGGTAAAGAAGCAGACTGATTTTCTGATGGCATTTAACACATGCCATTTAAGATGTCAAAAATGGACATTTAACTAGAGACTGAGATGTTTAGTCTATATGTAAGACTACTATGTACCTTATGCAATAAAAAACACAATAAGTAAGTAAATCTAATGATATATGTAATACTGTATATAATATAAATGCAAAAGATAGTCTGACTATCTATCTATCTGTCTATCTAACTGACAGTTGCTCTTTCATGGTTAAGCCGCTGAATCGATTTTAATGACAGATCCGGAATCAAACATAGTTTTTAAATAAAAACCAACACCTAAAATAGTTGATTAAAGTTTGTATGAAACTCGTTACTATGCTATGCTGACGAAGTCGCGGGCAAACAGCTAGTATAATACAACTTAATATAAGGTGTATAACATAACTTACACAATAGGTAAGTAAGTAAATATTTAACGTAAGCTAAATATAACCAGAGATTAATAAATATATATTGTCTTTGATATAACTTACCTATTGTAAGTATCTAACTATATATAACTATATAAAAGATCCAAACCAATCCAACACAGGTGGGCCCGCGCCCACAAGCATAGGCAGTATTTTCAGATTATTTTACTACCGGGTTGTGAATCTCTTTGCGAAAATATATACAAGCTAAACAAATTTATTGATCTGACTCTACAATATATGTAGGTGCCATTACTACAGTCTCCATTACAATTTTTTAAAATCTTCCAAACAATCTACGTAAAAAGCAATTACTTTATAAGTAAAATTCGAATCGTACCTATTTTTAAAACCAAATCTACTCTGCAAGCTTTCGATAAGCTTTTTACAAGTTTTCGTCAAACTACGTAAAATTTTAGAACTGCCTCTCTATCAGATTTTTTTAATAATAAATATCCCTGCACAAGTCACACAAATTGGATCTAACCCCAAAGTAAGCAACTTATATGCTCGTGTTGTGGGTGCTAGTCAGCGATACTAATACATAGAAATACTTAAATAGATACCTGAATAAATTTAATCATCACCCAGACCCGGAAATGCAGACATCTAAATGTTCATCACACAAATGCCTGCCCCCGTCGGGAATCGAACCCGAGCCTCGCGGTTGGTCGGTGTAGTTAGGCGTGTATGCTAGCCACTCGGCCAACGAGGCGGTCAATATTAGATTTTTGACTTTGAATTTCAGATTTTATATCAATTTACTTCTTTTTTAATTGTAAAAAGTATTTTCATGCCCGTACCTATTCCTAAACAAGAAAAGCGGAGGTACAAACATGGCACTCACTGTATATTAATATTAATTCATAATGGTATATCTGTGAATTATATTTATGTTAATGCTACAAGTATGATAGGTTATTATTATGTCCAAAAAATCTATCAACAATATCAACCACTTAATATTATAATAATTTTATAATTACTTAATTTGAAAGATGAACGAAATTTAATTTTTCCTTTTTTTCGTTTACAGCAAAAAATCAAAAATCATATGTCGCAATCATATTTAGTAATTGATAAAATTAATACAAAGATTTAATGTGAACAAGAACATGAAAGCTTTCGAAAGAAGACATGTAGCGCCATCTGTTATTCTTACAAGACATTACAGGATATGTACAGATTTTTATTTCCACGTTAGTTCTAGTTCTTTCCACACTTAAAATTTAGGATATTTTTAAATTACCGAGATCAGGTGAAAATTAAAGTTGTTAATTGAAAGCAACACATTACTTCAAAATTGAACTTCTTTGTAAACACAACAATTACACAATTGCGCTTACTATTAGGTATAAACCTAGGTACTAATAATAGTAGGTATATCATTATATAATAAAAAAAGTATCTTCACACCTACATGCCCGAAGAGGCCTACCTCTTCGGGCATGTAGGTGTGAAGATACTTTTTTAGGCAGAGGCACAACAACACACTAGGTCCCAAAATGTGATAGGTGGCAAGACTATCGCCAACCGGGCACATATGCAATCCAACAAGCAACGTTTTTTATATTGGAAAATTGGAAAAACCTCATTTTCTTTTTGTTACCCGACCCAGGAATCGAACCTGGCACTCATGCATTCAAGTCCGACAACTGAACCGCTAGACCCCAGAGGCTATCATTAGATATAAAATATTTATTATAATAACTAACAATTGCTCCTGGCTTAGATCGCGTTCCAAAATTATTACTCTTTGCTACCGAAACTTAGTTTGCCAGTCTTGTCAGCGTCAATCCAATTGCAGCTGGCTGGAATAAAAAAGCAGATAAATAAAAACATTTTTGTTAAGACAATGGTGATGATTCTGCTGTTCACAAACTAAACTTATTTAAGATGCTGTCTTTTTCAAATGAAGCTAAAGTAAAACAGATAGGTCATTTGATACATGTGTTAGGTACTTCCAATACCTAAAACACATCTTGCTCACATAACCAAATATATTTACCGCTTCAAATTTAAACATCAACTACGGACTACCGCCAATTGTGTAATATCTATATATTAATACGTGATGACAAAACTTTGGACCCCTTTTTACACAAATTGCGCTGACGCAGGAGCATAAACATGGACTAACGCAAGAGTAAAATTAAGTTGATATTATAGTCTTTATCGCATTGTAATAAAAACTATGACACCTGGTTGAACCTCGGAGTACTTTACTCTGCGTTTGTTAAAAAGACGATTATAGTTTATGTGTAGGAGAAGTGCAGAACGTTAATATTTTTCAATAAAGTACATTATTATTCAATAAAGCTTATAAAGTACATTAAATCAATAAATAAAACATTACCCATACCACAATGCATTTGACACACACAAACAAATATATTGATGTTGACCACTATTCAGGAAACAAAGTAGTTGGTTTTAAGAAATGAAGATAGCGTTCTTATCAATAAGATATTAAAATTTAGATGTTAAAATATTAAAATGGTCGAATTTCGTTCAATGGGCGACCACTAGTTTATATAATCTTATCAGTCAACATCGAAACTTCTTTTACCGGTCAACATAACATTCAAACGGATATTCGGGTAATTATATTAACAATATCAGTTATAACAATTACTTTATGCCAAAAATAACTAAATTACACACGTAATAAATAATTACAAACCGATATACAACTAAGACAACGTGATATAATTTAGTATAATAAGTAATACACTCGATACATTCATGATTACCAACACATGTTAAATTGTGATGTTTTTAATCAATGTTTTCCGGGCGATAGATTAAATGTTTGTAGATAGGTATATTGCATAGTGTGTACAGACTAATCTGACAGCACTAAAACTTTTTTTGTCTCTTTCTCTAACTTTCGTTGAAAGAAGATAGCGATAACTTAAAATTAGTTTAGTGAATGCGCAACAAAATTACCAACATTATTTAAAAAAAACACTGACACTGCGTAAATAGATTAACCTATAATGTAGTCAAACTGCTATTTGATGATTTTCCTCGATTTCTCTGGGATTCACTCATTACATTCAGATTTGGTGGCGATTTTAAGTACAATCTTTTAAATAAAAAAATTGTTGTTTTAAAAACGATAGAGAAATAAACCAACATACGTAATAATTAAATTGAAAATATTTAAAAATATGCAATTACCCCCTGAAAAAATGATTCGTCATTTATCTAAAAACCATCTCGATCACCTTTCAAACTAAAAATCCGCATTGAAATCAGTGCCTTTTTTGAGGACTTATAACTAAGTCAAACTAATAAGTTAGTAAGAATATTTATGCCTGTATCCCCGAAGAGGTAAACAGAGGCATAACCAAGGCACCTACTCCGAAGGCACTAAGTCCAACAATATCGAACATAGCGAAATCGGCACATATCTTCGATAAATCTCTAAGCAAGAAAAGGTTGTGTTATGTGCGACGGCTATATTTTTACCCTAACGGAAAGAGAGGTGTTATAAGTTTGAAAAAAAAACATAAAAAATTATGAAATGTGTTTTTTCAATTTTCTTATAAAAATAACGCTGCTCGGGACGAATCCCGAGCAGCGTTATTTTTATAAGAAAATTGTTTTGTAAATTGTGTTGAAAATTGTTAATGTTTTTTTTTTCAAACTTATAACACCTCTCTTTCCGTTGGGGTAAAAATATAGCCGTCGCACATAACACAACTTTTTCTTGCTTAGAGATTTACCGAAAATGTACATCTACGACTAATGTACAATTGTACATTAAAGTGCATGAGCATTCAGATTAAAAAAAGCTCTCTACCTGAATGTACCTTAAGTTTTGAGCGGTTGGCGTTTCTTACAGAATGTGAGAACAAGTTGTAAGTAAAGTCATTTGAGAAACATGTTGCCACAGCAAGGCTATTTGCATACAACGTGATATAGGCTGCAGCAGAATTCCGACGATGACAGTGCACATAGCGCGGAAGGCTGGCGATCCCATGGATATTCATGAAGCGACGGCTGCGCTCCCTACTCTCCTCGGCTCTCTCCCTAGCGCATTTGAATAAATACAATTAACTTGTTTGTTTTCTTCGGTCGGTCACGCCCCGTCGACCGTCCTTCCGGCGCAGTCTGCTACTCAAATATTAAACTGATTTTCAATTATGACAAATACAATACTTCTGAAGACATTAAACATTTACTGAGTATTATTATGTTTGGACATTTTTGTAAAAGAATTTTGATTGAAGCAAAGATGATATATGTAATTAAAGAAATGGTTAAGTTTAGATGGATGTTGTATTTTAGCAATTTAAAAGTGTTGCTCGAAGTTTAAGAATGTGATCAAAATAGATACAGTGTTACCATAGGAAGATATAATAATTTACAAAAATGCTAATAATAACACTAAAATAAAAAAATAGAAACCTCCGACATCTACATATGTATTTGTAATGTAGCAAAAAATCATCTTGATCATGGCAGATTTAAAAAAATCATTGAAATCGGTCCATTCGTTTAAAAGTTATGACACCAAACACACATACACACCAAACTTATATCAACCCCTCTTGTTCCGTCGAGGGTTTAAAAATTTTAACATGTTTTAATAGTTTTGTGCAATTCAGCTTTGAAACTTTCTCTACCTATTTAATTTGTTTCCGGCATATGTCAGAAAATCCATATATTTGTTTATTAATTTCACATTTTTTTACATACAAACAATAAAATATACAAAATACTGGAGTAGTAAAAATTCACAAAAGGCGAGTTTATCTCTAACAACAGAATCATCTTTCAGCCAACCGAAAAAAATGAACTGTGATAATAAAATGGAAGGCATCGTGTACATACAACGACTATAGCTATACTTATAACAAATAAAACGTAAATATATTGACAGGGTACTTGAAAATAAAATGGTACCATTTTAATTAATCATTACTGAAAATGTCTTTGTATGAAAAGGCACGAGTTTCTTATTGTGTCATCTTTTTAAAAGTCGTAAAGTTATTGTACATATCGCGTCTGTGGTCTAGCGGTCCAGTGTTAGACTTGACTTCTTGAGGCCCCGAGTTCGATCCCTGGGTCGGGCAACAAAAAAAATTAGAAAATGTATATTTGCAATATTGTACTAAAATAATAACATTGCCTGCTTTTGGATATCTGCCCGGTTGGGGATAGGCTTGTTACACACTGTGGGACGTAAAATCTTCAGCTAGTCGTGGGTCTCCTGGTTGTGCCTCTATCTACCCCTTCGGGGATATGGGCGTAAAGATACATATTATGAGATAATAAAACTACATAACATTTTAGTACATAATCTTAAATTTTGGCGCTATATTAGTAATTGCGTTAATTTGCAGAAAAACTCTTTCGCACGAAATCCAAATGCCTATACTCGTAGATACGTTGCCAATAATATGTGGGTCAAATCCTGTTACGTGAGTAACTTTGACTTAACCCGCTACCCTACTGAGAATACAACAATGTATTTGCTTATTAGTAGAAGATCCGAACCTACATCGACTTATACCGAGCTGATAATAGAATAAAATATATTTTAGAGTCAAGTAAGTATATTAGCGACCATATTACAAGTGGGTTGCTTAAACAAATCCTGGACCGAACGTTTTTAATTATTTAAAAACATGTTTTTCATGTTTCCATTTTTTTTTCATAATAAAATTTGTTAAAATTGTTATAAAACTGCACATATGGTGATATATTTTTTTTATTATCCGATTCCGTGAAAGTAACTAGCATCGACAATTGTCTGTTTATACCTGGCAATCCGGATATATTACAGGATACCCAACTTCTGCAACTTCGTCTTATACCTACTTTAAGTCGGGATAAAACCGTAATATTGCACCAATTAATGAATAAAAAACATTTTAAAAAATAAAAATAAATGTCCAGGATTTTTCAGGCAACCCATTTTTAATATATTTTCTGATAAACTAAAATTGCTATAAACTGGTTTCATCCTATTATCAGCTCGGTGTAGGTCGACCTAACTTCGGATCCTAGACCATATATTGTAAGCAAGAAAGGTCAAATAAGTAGTTGTACCTACAATTCGTTGCAAGCTTCTACCATCTTTCCCAATTGAAATTCTCAAGTTATACCATTTTTAAACCCCGACGCAAAATGAAATGAAAATGCAAGATTATTTTCGGAATATGTGTATTAAAAGTTGTTACAAAGATATTTCAGCATACAAAATATTCTAGCACATTATAGTGTGCAAATGTTTAATTAAATTTAAAGAAGTTACATATTTATATACATTTTAACATTTAAATCACAGCACTTTTTTATATTTTTAATATGTATTTTATTTTTTAAAAGTTTAGTAAGCTACATAATTTATTACAAATAATTTTAAAGGTATCCTATCTTCTGTACTCTAACACCGTTTCCAACCCTAGGGAGTCAGGAGAAAAGACGGCGAAACAAAATTCTCGGCAATCATGATTTCTTTGCTTAAATTAAGTTCTAAAAAAATGTTTGCTCGTTAGCAAGCAAATCTTTTACGCTATAATGGGGTGTGTGTGTCTGTCTGAAGCATCGTAGCTCTTTAGCGAATGGACGGATTTTAATGAGTTTTTTTTTATATTTGAAAGCTTACATGCTCAATGTGGTTCTTAGCTATACTTTATAACTTTATGGAGATCTGTCCAGCTGTTCAAGGTCATCAGCTCATTTTGCGTTTGTAAGATTTGTAGTGCATGTTAGAATCACTACCTATGGCTACCTCTACCTCTGTGGTCTAGCGGTTCAGTTGTTGGACTTGACTGCATGAGGTCCCGGGTTTGAATCCCAGGTCGGGCAACAAAAAGAAAACTGGGTTTTTCCAAATTCTATAATATAAAAAAATGTTGCTTGGGATAGGATATGTGCCCGGTTGGCGATAGGCTTGCCACCTATCATATTGTGGGACTTAGTATCTTCGGCTAGTCGTGGGTGCCCTGGTTGTGCCTCTGCCTACCTCTTCGGGGATATGGGTGTGAAGATACTTTATTGAACATATGAAACCATACAACTGTTTGTTTTGGTATGAGGTCTGTCTTTGGCATCATAACTTTTAAAGGGATGGGCCGTTTGTCGTGGGTTCATTGAAAATCTTAAGATTCAAAACAAATAATTAATTATACCATTAGGTCATTGTCTTGCTGTATATTTCGATATATCCATGAACATGTAACATTTCTATAGAACATTAGCTGACCCGGCGAACCTCGTTCCATCCGTTCTGTTTGTTTGGAAATACTTAAAATGTTGTTTTTTAAGTTTCTTATCTTTAAAACCTTTCCTAGACTGGGAGTTAATTACATTTTTTGCCGTACTCGTACCTACTTGTGTGTTGCTGTCTGTTAAGTAAGCTTTATTAATTTATTATTGCGTTTATAATGTTCTTTATCTGTAATTAGCTATTGCGGCGAACTTCGTTCAACCTGTTTTGTTTGTATGGGAAAACTTAAAATGTAGTTTTTTCTAGTTTACCCGCTGTTTAGTTTTCGGAGACTCTTGACACCACCCTTGGATAATATCCGATTGATCTGATCGTGAAATGTCAGCCTTGGTCTCCCCGGGTACCTACATCCATCCACATTCGCATTGTATATCTGCTTTGTCAATCTTTCATCTGTCATTGTTTCCACATGACCGAACCAGCGGAGCATGCCCTTTCGCATTTTAACACCAACACTTTCTTTCAATCCCACTCTTTCTTGGATCTCACTGTTACGAATGCGGTCAGCGAGCGTTACACCACAGATTTTCCGTAGTGCTCTCATTTCGACCGCTTAAATCCTACTTTCATGCTCTTTCTGACATACCCAACTCTCGCTTCCATACAGTAATGTTGGAATTCTTTTTTGTTATTTCTAAACCTTCTTAGATGTTAAATTAGCCAAATTGGCACAGCTGTTCTCAAGTTTTAGCGAGACAAACGAACAGCAATTGATTTTTATATAGAATGACGATACGATACAATATTTCATAAACAATTTCTTCACAACTACATTTGAATAATTCGCCAGGGTATTGAAACATAAAAAGCTACATGTCAAATGAATACTTTTAGGTCGAAAATTAAAATTGCAAGTATGAAGTTCGACGGCAGGCAGGCGGCACGTTCAAAGACAAAACTCGACGCGGCACGCAGCACTGTTATTATCTCAACACCATCACACTCTCCTAACCCATTCCTTTTTTACCAGACGCCTCCGTCTCCTTCATACCCTGGCTGGTGGAGCAGGACTTTGGGTCATTTATACGATACCTGACTTGGAGGCGTTCCCTCGACGATTTATCATTTAACGTTGCCTGCGGACATTATTTGAAACGCATTAAAATCGCTGTGTAAAATTTGTCGGCAACTAAATTAGTACTCCGCGAATGAATAATTTATCGCTTATCCCGCATCCGGTTTTCGACTGGGATATTTCTAATCCCAATTTCATTGACGTTGATGATCTTCCATGATGGGTAATCTTGATATTACCTTCATGTTTAATGAAATACTAGGGTTTATCTGGCTAATAAATCAAATTGTCTTATTTATAACCTAACTAGCGGCCCGCCCCGGCTTCGCATGGGTATAAAATATACACATAAACCTTCCTCTTCAATCACTTTATCTGTAAAAAAACCGCATCGAAATCCGTTGCATAGTTTTAAATATTTAAGCATACACAAGCGACTTCGTTTTATACTATGTTGTGATAATCACGTTTTAGTGTATATTTTGCTTTCTTTATGATATTGGAATGCAAACAAGCAGACGGATTTCCTAATGGTAAGAAATTCACGCCGCCTAGAGATACTAAAGGTGGTCATGGTGCGTTGCCAACCTAAGGTTGCGATGCTAGGCCTCGAGCAAAAAAAGTTTATCGGCTGCCTTATCCTCGAACCGGAACACGTCACTGACGTTATGGCGGTAGAAGTAGGTAAGGCGGTGGTACCAATCCAGGCGAATCGCTGCCAAACTCTACCACCTACTCAGATGACACGGTTTTAGCGACGTTAAGCCTGTGATCGCCTTTTATTATATACTTTTATATACTTTATACGTATATTTCTTTTTTACTTTTAACAAATATAAGGGATACGATACGAAGTTTATATTATTATGACACAGGTAGTAGTTTTAAAAATTAATTAAAATTTAACAAACATTTCAATTATGTTTAAGTTATACAAGTTAAGTGCAATAAAATCTTCGATTTTAATAAGTAAATCATCAAGCTACTACCACTTACACAAAAATAAGTATTTTTTTTCAATCGACCACCTCGGAAATATGTTTTTCAAATAAAACATGTTTTAATCGGTTCAGAAATAACGTAGAAATCGATTAACATGCGAAAAAAATTCGAGTCGAACATAAAAATTTCTTTTTCCAAGTTGGTTAAAAATTAATTAAATTAAATAAGAAGATAAAAGAACTAGGTACGTAGATACTAGCTGCTATATATTTCTTGTGTTTCCAACAAGTAATTAATAAATTCATCTCTTGTACGACTTTATATGTTTATTTAAGTACCTATATCATATCCTGATTTTTTAAACTTTTTGACAAAAAGAAACATTTGAATAGATTTCATCGGGAACAATGTCCGGCGGAGCAGTTTTTTTTTAAATGGCTAATATGTTGCTAGCCGGGAGGTTTTTACAACTTCATTGGACTATATTGCGGAGCAGATAATAGGTTCTACAATAACAATCAGAATGTATTACTACAATATTTATGATAATTATTAATAACAATATTTAATATTAGCACATGAACAAAATCATGTGTATTTTTATAATTCGAGCGCTCGTTTGACTAAAATTTTCTACCTGAAAAGGTGCTTCCAGAACATTAAAGCTTACTATTTTTGAAGTAGTATAAGTAGCCATAATTTTGTCATATGAACTTGCCCCTCTTCACTTTTCGTCAGGTGAAAAGAGGATTATTATAAGTTGCCTACCTCGTTTCTATTTTTATTGGGTATGTAAACTAATATTTTGATACGCATACTAATTAGGAAAAAAATACACGGTAAGTTACTAGTAAGGTAACATTTATTTGTATCTATTTCAAAAAATATTTCATAGGTTTTATGGTCAACGAAAAGAATAAAAATAAATGTTTTCGAATGAAACTATAATAGACTGCGATAATATCTGCCTGTTTGCTTCCTAATCCTTTAAATATCTCATTTAAAGGGCTCAAAATGACAAATCCTTGACATTATCAAGATCGCAGCAACACAATTAAACTATTTCATTCCGAAGAGGCCTGAGGAAGCAGTCACGCGCAGTCTGAGCACGTGATGAATATGTATCGGCAGGCCGCAGCGGCGCCCTGTAATTTGAGACCAGCCGGTAATTATTTACGTGAGAATGGTCCGGTCCCTCCCCCCCTCCTGGACCCGGCGAAACGAATCGTTAATTGCGCCTGAGTTGAAGCCGCCAGATCGATCTATATGCTCTGCTGGCTAGCAACCTGCAACTACCTCAGCTGCTTATGACACCTGATTTCTAATAGTTAGGTTATCGCTAATTTTAAACAACTACATATCTCAGAGGTATTCACTAATTTTAAAAAACAATTGACCACCAAGTCCAGTGGCCAGCATCCACTTCTAACTACACCGACCAACCGCGAGACTCGGGTTCGATTCCCGACGGGGGCAAGCATTTGTGTGATGAACATTTAGATGTCTGCATTTTCGGGTCTGGGTGTTTATTAAATTTGTTCTGGTATCTATTCCACGTATTAGAATCATTGACTGACTTGCTTACTTTCAGGTTTTAAAAAAGTAGTATGTTTAACCCCCAACGAAATCAGACATAACAGATTTGCTGTGCCAGTACTTATGGTATTACGACTACTACTACTACCTACTACTCCTAAACGAATAGATCGATTTCGATGCATATTTTGTTTAGTAAACGCTGACTTGGTCATGATTAGATACGTTACTGTTTTGTCGGGGTTTGAACACTTTATATTTATAATAAGAATGTGAGTTTATTGCACCATGATATTTAAAATCTAATATCGATTCATAAAAATATTTGGATGTAAAACATCTGGTTGCAATTCTTACATACCTATGTCTAAGTCAAAAGTTTGTTCAAAATTTGTAAGCATTTTTTTAACTAGTGGTAGCCCAGTCGAAATTCGACCATACTTAATTTAAATATAATATGGCGTACATTTATCTAAATATCAAGACCAACTACTTTGTTTCCAAACTTTACGAATATAGGTACCTATATTTGTGCGCCATCTCTGATTTTTTATCGTTATCAATATTTTTGTTTGTGTGTTTAAAATGAATGGTAGTTTGGGTAATCTTTTATTTTATATCTGTTGCACTTTATAAGTATAAAATGTAGGAGAAGTGCAAAACGCTAATATTAGTAAAAAATATTAGCGTTCTGCACTTCTCCTGCACATAAACCATAAGTGTGCCAAATTTCACAATTTTCGTAAAAGGGATCCAAAGTTTTCGCTTTACGTACCTATTAAAACTAGTGGTCGCCCATTGGAAATTCGACCATAATAAAT
>NJDC01005848.1:20503-34354 GCA_002245475.1 Calephelis virginiensis | reverse complement strand
ATAAATTTCTATAAATTTTAAAGAAAGAAAAAATTTCGCCCCAGACAGGATTTGAACCTGTAACCTTTCGTCTCAAGCCGACGAATGCTCTAACCAATTGCTAGTCTCGCGGCTTTAACTTTCTTCTTCAACAATTTTACCGAACTTTTTTATGTGATTTGTCTCCTTCACCCTAAAGTTGTCTGGCAGAGATCGCTCTGAAGCGATGTGACCGCCTTTATGTACCTTAAGCTAAAGTGAAAGAATGTCTACTTTTGTAAATAATGTAATTTTGGTGCATAATAAAGTGATAAATTCATTCTTTCGCTCATTCATTCATTTATAATAGCAAATCTTTACAATATCCCTCTTTCCGTTTTATTGCAAACTATCGGTCCGGGTGGAATCAAGATACTAAATTATAAAAAAGCTATCCTTAACCGACTGTGCTGATTTTTGGTATACTTAAGTTTATTGGCAATAAAATCCTATTAATATTATAAATGCGAAAGTTTGTAAGTATGGATGTATGGATGTTTGTTACTCTTTCACGCTCGAATGGCTGAACGGATTTGTCTGAAATTTGGAAGACAGATAGATTGTGACCTGGATTAACATATAGGCTATTTTTAATTCCTATCGCACACCGGGTTTCTGTGAAAACGCGGGCGAAGCCGCAGGTAGCAGCTAGTGTTATTATATAAGCTGCAATAATATGGTATCGTACTTAAACTTATTTGATACGTCTAGCCTTCACTACATAGTATAAAACAAAGTCGCGTCCTCTGTCCCTTTGTACGCTTAAATCTTTCAAACTACGTAACGGATTTTGATACGGTTTTTTTCAATAGGTAAAGTGTTTAAAGAGAAAGTTATACCCGTGTGAAGCCGGGGCGAGCTGCTAGTAATAAATAAAAGATTGACACAATAATATATTTTTTTTAAATACTTATTTCTTTCTGTTAATCGTTTATTCCAAGTTTAGTGTAAATAGTTTTTTTTTTTTTAAAAGATTCCAGCCTAAGCACTTATAACCGTTTTTTTGGAGATAAAATCGACGAAAATAAATGTTTTGTTAAAATAAACATTTTTACGCAAAATTATCAACTGCGTATATAGAAGTTAGGTTACTTAAGAAACATACACTGATAACTGCAAATATAATAATTACATAAATAATTAACAAACATCTTTTATAATTATGGCATGTTAAGCCCATTTTTAAGCAATGAATTTTTAAATTTACATTTTAATAGCAATTCCAACTTGACGCACCAGCTTTAACAGATAATTTAAAACATTTTGTATTATCTCATGTTAGTAAATTAGCTAGAGTTCTTCCCATTAATTTACCGCAGGTTTAATGGGTATAATGCGCCCAAAACTAAATATTCAAGGTATCCCTTCAAAATTTATTGCCACAGTAGCGTAATCAAATACTGTTGCGTCACAAAATCGCGCCTTTGTATAAATTGTACATAAAGGTAAGTCTAGACTAGAGTATTTTCTGCAATAAGCAATGTAATGTAATGTAACGTTCTTACGAATGGCACAATATAGATAAAAGCTTTGTTCCAAAGCATTCCCATGTAATGTTCCTGTTAATGCTCGGTGTAATCCTCATATCGATTGACTGGCTGGAAACGAGCAAGGGAAAACCCACTAAGGTGGCGGAAGGTAGTCCAAGAGAAAGTGATCAAACTTGGTCGCGACCCTCAGCATTGAAGACAAACAACTCTAGAAGGAGGAGGAGAGGGAGCAATTTATATGACACCTCCTTTTTACACCAGCATCCACTAAACATTTGTCAAATCTTGGCTTAAGATTTAGAAAGAATGGAATAGAGTTCCCTGATCGTGAAGAAATAACGAATATTTTAGTGATTCTAGTATAAATATGTATATCAGTGGATACCATATAATTATGGAACTTGTCAAGGGCTGCAGTCTTTTCAACAACGAGAACATCTCTTTCATGCTGGATGCAAGGAGCGTCAGTGTCGTGTCGTCAGTGTATTGAAAATTAGTTATTTTTACGCCACCAATTATACTTCACCCTCCCAATCCTCACAGATTTGTCTCATGATATGTTAAATAGATGTTAAAGAGTATAGATACAGTCTGTACCTTTTGTCTGACCCTTTCTTTGAATTGAAAGGGCTTTGAGGTCGTGGTACTATCAATCCTGACCAAGCCCTTGTTGTCTAGGTACAGTGTCTGAAATAAAGATATGATTTGTTTTGGTACTCCTAGTTATATGAGCACCATTCTTAAGTTCTACCACTTGACGCAGACGAAAGCTTTACTGTAGTCGATGAAACACACAATGAAATATGTATTGAATTTGTAAGTTCTCTCAATGATCTGTCTTACATTGAGAATTTGTTCCAGTGTTCTTTGTCAAATCTAGCCTGCTCATGAGGGATCTGAGCTAGAATAAGGTAGTTCAGGTGGATCCCTTTTTATCTAATTGTTAGGATGATAGACTCTGTTTAGTCTTTTGGTCAATACTCGTGACAAGAATCTTTGTATAAATCTACGTCAATAAATATATTTTGAATTTGAATTTCAATCACATGTTTGTCAGACACAATTACAAATGCAAAGTAATACGTCAACGCCCTTGTCTCCCTGAACCATGATCACTTCAGCTATTATTTGGTCGTGTCCAGGAGTTTTCTTGACTTTTAGTGCTGCAATAGCTCAGTTAGCTCTGAACGCGGTATTGATGGTTCAAAGTCCAGGTGCGTCCAGTTGAAACATGTTGAATGTGGCGTTAAAGTGGACAGGTCATGATCGTACAATTTTTCGCGGTAGAAGCACCATCTCTCAATAATGTCCTTGAATTCAGCTTGAATTGAATGAAAAAAAAGAACGTCTCATTTCCAAACGAAATGAGACGTTCTTTTTTGTACAAATCTTTGATTTGGAAAGTTATAGAATGGTTCGTAATTTCAGTGCAGATATTAACAAGACAATTATTTTTGTTTTGTTTTCTTAATTGTGTTCCAGAGTACCGAAAGATTACGTAGCATGGCGTTGTTGTAGACCTTTTTTCCTAGTGTCTTTTAAAACTTTGCAATTGTTTTTTTCGTGCAGAACTCATTTTCTTTCTAACGCCTTTGATCATACCTAAAACAAGACAATTATTTTTGTTTTGTTTTCTTAATTGTGTTCCAGAGTACCGAAAGATTACGTAGCATGGCGTTGTTGTAGACCTTTTTTCCTAGTGTCTTTTAAAACTTTGCAATTGTTTTTTTCGTGCAGAACTCATTTTCTTTCTAACGCCTTTGATCATACCTAAAATCTTATTAAGAAGCTTGCCCAGCAAGGTGGATTGTGTTAAAAAGACAGACAGCTTTTTTTATGGTTGGGGTGAAATTTAACTTTCCGAGGGGCTCTATAGCTTCAGGTTATCCAGCAGATTTACGGGGTACTTTGAGAAGGAGCGTAAATTTTGCTAAGAGTAGGTAAATTATGATCCGAACCACATTCCGCACTGCGACGGGTTTTCACAATTCTAACAGATGATTTCCAGAAGGGTAAATTCTCACTTTGGGACTTTGAGCAAGATTTCGCTGGCTGGGTTGTAACCAAGTCATGTGTTTGGGGTAGAAATACTGCTACCCCTTTTTCACTCCTGTTTTCGCATCCAGATAAATACAAAGTATTGCCACTTGCTGAGCTAAAGTGACCCTGACCATGCAAGTGAGATTTGCTGATTTCCAGGTTCATCAAAGTTCACATTTCTCCACTTCTTTGTCTAGGATGGTAAGTTTGTTAGCCATTAGCAATTCACGGACGTTCCAGCTTTTAATTCGGTGTTCTTCGCGAATCAGTAATTGCTCGCGTTTGATGTTTAGAGTATCGCTTTGAGTAGGACTTCTTTCAAGAGTATGCCCCGACCCTTTCGAAAGCTTCGCTAGCATACTTCAAACCACCTAGCCCGAGAACCACGTGGCGCCGATTAGTATTCGGCTACTTAAATGTATCTCCTGACACTGTAAATTAATTGAGGTTTTTAACCAGCCTAATTTACCATCGCCCAATACTTGGCGTTGCTTTTTTATGATGGGCATGTGTAGCTCCAATAACCCTCCTATTTTGCATCCGGGCTTGGAACCGGCAATGGCAAAGTTAAGACGCTCCCGATGTTTTGCTAACTACACCATCTGCCTTACTAGTCAAAAACAAAAATAATGCTATAAACTTGGTAGCACTATAGTAGTGTATGTTGTTATTGGATATTTTGATCCAAGTTGGCCCAATATGAATCTATACTTGCTATCGTCGGCACTTGGTGGAATTCCATTGTATAAACTCTTTTTCGTAGTAAAACACTTGTACTCATCCACTACACATTTTATTTAACACTTTACGCTACTCTTCAGCCAACCGGCTTCACTTTTACAGCATCATTAGGGCTTTTTCATCTTTTGTTTTAAAACCTGATGATGTTGTAAAATGTGAAACTGGTTGATTGAAGAGTAGCGTAAAGTGTTGAATAAAGTGTGTAGTGGATGAGTAAAAGAACTATTAATCACTAGAAAATCGAATTATGTTTGAAGGGTGCTGGGTTTTCTGGAAAAGTTCCACCCGACTGTCTCCATAGTTACGCCCGCCCTGAGAGGATCACACTTCGCCACCTTAGAGATTGTGCGCACTGTACGGCTATTTACTTTTCCAATTCATAAGTATTGAAAGTGTTTTACTACGAAAAAGTGTTTGACCCCATATGAACTGTGTCCATAAGGTTCTACAAACAGAGACCGGAAAATAGTTTAAATAACACAATTTAAAATTCGCTAAAAAATTCTGAATTTTAAAATTTCCAAATTACTTTTACATGGAAATGGAGCCATGATTACCAAGATGTTAATTTGTTACAGCGTCAGAAAGACTCTAATTACGTACAAAATACTAATTACCTTTTTATGGTATTCGCTACGTTAGATCTCATCAAAAAACCTCGTAAAGGCTTGATAAGTTGAAATCTTTGTTCCACTCACTCCGTTGTTATTCAAGCATTTAGACACGATGTAGTTTTGAATTACCATATTATACGCATAAATCATAACTCATTATCACAGTAATTTAGCAATGAAAAATAAGTGGCTCTGTACAACGGTATGAGGAAAAGAGAACAACATTCTTAATATGTAACCATCTATCGCTGTCTGTACATGGAATATTTTGGTTAAAACTACTCGATACTGAGGGGTTTTATAAAGAATAGAACTCTTATTTTCTAGCACCAATATCATCACACTATTTTAACACATCACTAATGTACTAACTAGTACTCGTCTTTATCGTGTTCCGTGTTGGAGGGTAAGGTTGCTGGTTGACTTGTATACACTTCTTGGTACACAACTTGGTGGTAATTTTGTGCGCACTCTAGACTAATTTTAAATTATCGCTATCTTCTTTTAACGAATGTAATAGAAAGAGACAAAACATTTTTAGTGCTGTCAGATTAGTCTGTACACGACGATTCTACCGACGTTTAATCTATCACGCGGAACACATATGCGGACTAATCTGACATGTTTATAATGTTCCACCTCTTTTATTTTTGTTTCATTTTGAAAAAGATAGCATGCATCTAAAATAAATTTAGTGTGTTAACAGCAAAGTCACTACCATTGTCTAAGATAGCGACGCACATTGTCTTTTATAATAACGAGTGCCCACCTACAATCTTCATAATTAACTTTTTTTTTCTTATTTTCTTAAAAGAGAAGTTTATATTTTCAACTCCTATATTTTTTTATGCGTGTTAATCGAGTTCTTTGGCATTTCGAAAAAGATTTAAATAAATTTATTTGAGAGTGCCGATGTGGTCCCATTGCTACTAAATCTGGATCTCATGATAGAATCCCACTAACATTTCGACTTCAAATTTACTTTTTGTTAACATAGACATCATCATCATTATAAGTTATTTTTTTGCAGTTTTTTGCGCTTAATAACAAAAATAATTAATAAAAAATAAATATCAGTGTAAAAGATACATAAATTGATTGTCGCCTCAACGTATTTATAGATTTAATATGCTTGGGTTATGGTTGTTAGTCAACGATTCTAATACATGGATATAGTTAAATACTTAGATACCAGAATAAACTTGACGCCCGGAAATACAGACATCTAACTGTTTAATGTTCATAACTTAAATACCTGCCCCCGCCTGGAATTGAAACCGACCTTTAAGGTTGGTCGGTGAAGTAAGGGGTGAATGCTAACCCCTCGACCAACAACTTCACATTAACTGATTACATCAATAATAATTAGTTCCAGCAACACCTTAGATGGGAACCACCACATTAATTTTTGTCAGTGCTCGTCACTATCTACTTTGGAAGACAAGCTAGTTAGTATTTAAAGACCATTGATGTTTATGCTAGTGCTACAGACATAAGATACAATAGAACTCGCTTACAGAAGAGATAGCACACGATTTTTTTTTATATTTGAAGTCAACTAAGCAGACGGATTTAACAAAAAGTAACATCAATAATGAATGAATGAATGAATGAATGAACGCTTTATTGTGCATATTTAAACTTACTACAAAATAAGTACAATTAAGTAAGTATTAACATATGATTATAGTTTTTACTACACAAAAGGCGATCTTGTCGCCAAACAAAGCATTCTCTACCAGAAAATAATACCATAATATTAATCATCCTCCTCCTCCTCCTCCGTTTTGAAGTCTAAAGCAATAATAACATAATATTTGGGAATATACTGTGTGGCGGTCCCGTACCTGACATTGTCTTTTTTTATTTGATATTGGAAGGCAAACAAGCAAACGGATTTCCTGATGGTAAGAAATTCACGCCGCCAAGAGACACCAAAGGTGGTAATGGAGCGTTGCCAACCTGAGGCCGGAATGTTAGGCCTCGAGCAAAAATAAGATTAGCAGCTACCTTAACCCTCCAAACCGGAACACGTCATGACGTTATGGTGGCAGTAATAAATAAGGCGGTGGTATCAATCCGAGTGAGCCGCTGCGAAACTCTACCACCTAGTCAGTTGTCACAGTTTTAGTGACAGTAAGCCTATGCTCGTCTTTTACGAGCTGCTTGGTAGGAAGGCAGATGGTCTATTCTGCAAAGGAGCCCGGATCAACACGGGGGTAAAAATAAGTCAGTGGCTAAATAAGTCGTGAAAAACGATTGAAAGCCATATTTATAAAAGAAGAAAAAGAACGTAATATTTAACATAGTCGTACCATCTTAACTGGGTAGTTATCAAACTGTATTATTTCCAAAAAACCAGCACCAGCATATTTTAAATTGGACTCGACGGTCCATGCCTCTATGAGGTCGTCGTTTAAAATTATTTTTGCCTGGAACAAAGACGTGTTGGTGAAGCGATGACGGTTGTTATGACTTGTAGTGACATTTCGCGTGTTTAACAGCGAGTCGGGGTCCTAAACGTGAGGTTGGATCACTAAAACCCTGTGAAAAAACTGACGAATGAACCAGCTTCTTCGTATTCTGTCCAAACTGTATCGGTTTCTCTGAAACAACTGGCGCATGACAGCCTTGTTCGATTCTTATTTTAAAAATATATTTTTTTCAAAATAATTTAAATGAGATTGGTTTATTTCTTTTTAGTCTTTATTTTTTGTAACAATATAGAATATTGACAATTATAATGGATTCAAAGAAATCAGGCCGCCTTACCACTAATAAAATTTAGGCGTCTGTTTAAATTAACACTGATTAAATCGTGAAAGCAGTTAAGTTTTTTTTTCCAACTAACCAATTTCAGTCAGTTTTTGGTAAAATATGTGTTTTATTTAAAGCTGAATGAAACATTTGAAGTTTGAAGCCAATAGTAGGTAGGTGTCAAGTCAAAGGATTTAGTTGCTAAAAGTATAGTTTTTTTTGTAAATCAGATAAAGCATACACTCTGTACAGCCCTCTCGGATGTAACAAATAACAATTTGTATTACTCAGCCGAATTCAATCTTAATTGTTCACGTTTGCAGTTTTTAAAATAAAATTGTCGATCCAACACAGACAAAAAAGTTTTTGTGTAGTTCGTTGCTTCAAAAATTGTCAAAATAGAAAAAAAGCTTCAGTGTAGAATAAAACTGTGACGCCACTTTTTAAAATGTATTTAAATTTATAGGTGTCCGTTAAAAAGTGGTATTAAGACTTTTCTGAAAAAATATTTAATAATTACTGTAAGTATAAGTTTTATGCTGGATAATTATAACACTTGGATGGTGTTATCTTATTATTTTTAATAGTAAAAGGATAATTTTATATAAAATCTGTATACATTCTTACTGTATTTTCCTTTACATCTTTTTAACAGTTTGGCGCAACTTTCATATATAAAAAATAAAAATATAAGTTTACTATGTTTTTTATTCGCCTAAACCATGTGACACTAATTGCCTTATATCTGAATGCCTTTAGACTTACTTTCAAATTATACGGGTTATACCTTTTCACCATGTTATGTCAAGTGACATGTGTCACTATAAGTAAACTTCATTGAAAATTCCCGCCTCTTATTACGAAGTATTTATATGTTCTTTGCTTTTTAATATCTGACTCACAATTCTCTTCTATCTTTTTTATTCTTAATATTTTCAAAATTCAATTATACTTTTTAAACAGCCAGTATAATTTGCATCGTAACCTCTACAATATATGGATTTATGAACCAAACAAACCACCAGTCAAACAGAATTCGATACTGTTTACATATAATATACCTATGCAATACTTAACATAACGTACACCAAGGTGGTCTTATCGCTATAGTAGGTATATAAGTAGGTATTTCGAGCTTAGGAAGGAGCTTTGTGTAAAACATTTTATTTAAAATGACGACTTAGAAATCCTATCCTATAACTTAGATTTTATGAAATAGGTACGAAATATGTAGGTATACCTAGCATAACAGCAGGTACCTTCACTCTGGTGTGAAAAGCTCCAAACTTTATCGTAATGCAGAGCTATTTTAATCTAAATGATATTATCTAGACAGCATAATTCATTTTAGACATATTTATTATGTTCACAAAAATATAAATTATATATCTGCGTATAAGCATACATACTTTGTTATTTTTCATATTTAATACACAAAATATTAAATGGATGCTACATTTGCTTAAACTATTTAAATTATTTTAAGAGGACCTGACTATTCCTTAGAATCGATTTCTTGAAGTCGATATGTATTTTGTTTTTTTTTAAAGACTATTATATTACTTTCTGTTAATCAAAAGTTGATATCAAATAGATTGAAAAAATATAAATATTTTATTTATATATTCTTATTTTATAGTATTTATCTGGAAAAAAGATCCAGTCAGTAAATCTGCATTTTCAATGTCATAGTTTACTTTTTTTCTGTGCAAATAAATTTCGTTCTCCGTAAAATTGTTCTTAATTATATTTAATATCATAATAAATTCGAAACTACTTTATTGCTAAAACTATCATCTACAACTGAGTTTGATAACTATTAATATTCTATGCAATGCATATGGCTGATTTGAAAAATTGTAACGAATGGTAGTTTTTTACTTTATGGAACCTCCAAGGAAAAGCACATGTATGTTTCAATAATTTTACTTGACACTTTTATTTATCTTGTTGCATTGCTAGAATGTCATAATCTAACATTGTATTTGATTGACTCATTTTTAATTATTTCTTAAAGTCGATTACATAAAACCGATTGGAAGCCTTCATTTTGCAAAAAAAATGCCTTCCACAAAACAACATTTTAAGATCTAAACTGTTTGTCGTTGCAAAAGAATCATTCAATTTATCATTCAAATGCATTCATCATTGCCCATGTCTATAAATTTCATAGACAATCTAAAGTTCTATGTGTCAAGTTTATATTGTCTTACTTATCTGTACAAATAGATTTCAATTTCTAATTTTTTTTTGCAAATTTTATGTGTAAATTGATGAATTCGAAACAGATTTCAGTGCTAAACATATCGTACCTAAGTTTTGAATATGTGAAACCAATAACATTTAGTTCAGTGTGTGAGATTAATGTGAAACTTTGATGTTTTTCTATCAAGTGGTGTTTGTTTACCAAATTAGACTCTTAAGGAAAAACAGACTATAGGTAGGTACCTATTCATTGAATTGTAAGTTGTTTTTTTGCAGTTTTACTAGGCTTAAATTACTTGTTATTTATAAATTGTTAATTAACATTATGCTTTAGATTGTTTGTTTATTTGCAAAAAAGTATGTAACCAGATTTTATTATTAATGAAAAAAAAACAACCTACGTTGAACACCAAAGAAAACCAATACTACTAGCGCCATCTCTTGAAAACATCTGTAATGTGGTATCTTAGTTTTATATCAAATGCTTTTAGGAATGTTAATATTGATTAAACGCCATAAATTATCGAATGTTTTAATTTTCAAACCCAGGGACAGAAAGTAGATGGGTGTTTGAACAACAAAATATTGAATTGGCTGCTTTCAATAAGTGGGCTCATCTCATAAATGCCCGATTACCAACAAAATGATCTCAGTACTAAAATCAAGTGGTGCAAAAATGTACTCTGTGTCTTTAACATAAGTATTATAGATTTAATATTTCAGTATGATAGCCGTGACGAAGAAGAGGCTTTGTATCTTACATTGCTCGAGTTTGACAGTAGGGCTGCCAACTTTTAAAGAAATGACACAAATAAAATGAATCACATCCAAAATATATCCGTGAAATCGCAAAAAAATCGCTTTACGCGTTACCTGCGACAGAACAAATTATAATACCATTTCAGTTAACCAGAAACAGTTAGTAAGGTTTTCAAGTTCCAAGGTCAGTTACTTGGAAGCTTTTGAAATTGGAATTTGAAATTGTAGATTTTTTTTAAAAATTGTATGGGTTAACACTAGCTAGCTGTTGTTTGAAATTCTCGCGTGTAAAATTATTTGTCACCCCAGGAATCCTATGTAAGTTTAGTCACTCTCTCTATCCCACTCACTACATTGTTCTTCTTCTTTTATAAATATGGCTTTCGATCGTTTTTCGTGACTTACTTTGCCAATGTCAAGTTAGTTAATAATTCTTATACAGTCATTAGTCACTATGTACAAGTCATGTCAGGTCAGGGTCTTGAGTAAAGCAGTGGCTTCGTTACTCAAGCTCATCTAGTGAGATTTGACGGCAGCGAGGAAATAGACAATACATTAATTTCTTCATGATTAATTAATTTGTGCACTTTCACTGAACAAAATTAATCCAATTTCCATCTAAATTAACCAATTTTACTCAATATAAACACGAAATTAATTAAAAATGAAAAAATAACGAAATAATTACGAAATTACATTCACGATTGCGCCAAAACTTCACTACTTTGTTACAAAAGCTTAATTGGGATAAACACGAAAGATAAGGCGACAGTAATTAATAGAATACATAAGTATCTTTAAGCCCATATTCCCGAAGGGATTGGCAAAGGCACAAACTAGAATTCATTAACACCTAGAATTACAATTCATGAAGACAATAATCGAGACAAGAAAGAAACGGAGAGCCATTCTCAGCAATAACATTTAAATAAAAATAAACAACAATTATAAACAGTAGAAACGGGAGTTACGCGCCCATACAGCTGTACATCAACAATGACATATTTAGCTATATGCGTACATACATACATACTTAAAACATATACTCGACAAAATAGAAAAAAAACACGATATGATGTATTTCAGCTAGGAATTGGATCTATCCTAATAATAGGTATTATAAATGCGAAAGTTTCTATGTTTGTATGTTTGTTACTCCTTCACGCAAAAACTGCCGAACCGATTTTCATGATATTTGGCACATGCATAGAGGGTAACTTTGATTAGCAAATGCAATAGTTTTATCCCGAAAATAGGTTCGTATGGGACCATTAACCACGAGGGCTACGCCACGGGTAACAGCTAGTTTCAAATATTGTTTTATTGCGTTATTATAATTAGGCCATCCTTACTTAATATCATAAATGCGAACGCAAGTTTGTTACACTTTCATGCAAAAACTACTAACTAATCACCATGAAACTTGGTGTGCATATTCTTAAAGGTATTATAAGTAATATGGGATATTTTTACCAACTTATAAAAAAAATTAAAAGCGAAGCTGCGGGTATAAATTCTATTCGTAGAGACCAAAACGTGACAACCCTAAGTAAGACGCCCCGCAGAGGCAAGACCCTAAAAACACACAGACCGCGGGGCGCCGTGCTCTACCCGCGTTTTTTACTAATAACACCATCTTTCCCTCTGTCATGCTTTATTTCATTCGAACGTCTTTCGTTTTTTCTACTTCGTTTTTTCGACCTAACCTCGAACAATAACAATAAAACGAATCTTTGATGATAGTAATCCTTCATCCTCATTGTCTTTTGGCAGTTTCTTGGAATAAAATATGTTGAGCCCTTGCGACTTAATATCTGAACGCCATGTTATAAATGGCATCGCTTAAAATATTTTAATACCCTCTATATCACGGTGATATTAATTTGGTACGCATGAGTTGAGCAAGCTGGGTGCCACTGTTGGAATGTTGAATGACGGATTACCGACCGATATCGAGATATCGTTGGTTTGCTGATTCATCTATGTACTACGAGTATGTTTTATTTTAGTCGTGTTAATGTCTCTGACATAGTGAAGTGCTGTGCAGCAACTTGCATGGATAGGAATCCATCACCTATTTCTGTCGCCATTATTCTGTCATGGCCCAAAGGGTAAGGTAGCCTGTAGTAATGCATAGGCCTAACATCCCGGCTACAAAACAACTATGGTGTCTATAGTCCACGGTCGTCATCAGGAGAACCATGTGCTTTTTCGCTGTTATAACACAAAAAAAAATACATTTCAACATTAATTACCGATAGCTTTATATATATATAATAATTGTATAAAAAAAAAAGTTGGTCGGGATTGGAAATGTGCCCGGTTGGCGATAGGCTTGCCACCTATCACATTGTGGGACTTAGTGTCTTCGGCTAGTCGTGGGTGCCTTGGTTGTACCTCTGCCTACCTCTTCGGCGATATGGGCGTGAAGATACTTACTTACTTACTTATAATAATTGTGTGGATTCTGAATACATATTACTAGTCCAATTATCCGTAAACCTCGTAGGTACGTAATATAGCATTATAAAAAACTATACAACATGAGACATGAGAAAGTAATATTGCAATTTTTGTTAGAATGTATTATTGCAACAAAATAAATTAAATAATATAATAATAAAAGACACACACACACTCATATTCCGCAAATAAATATTTTTTCTTTCTTTCTTTCTTCTAGACAAATTACACAATCTAACCCTAAGTAAATTATTTGCTTGTGTTTTTCGTGATAGACAAAGACTATCATTTAGAAATATTTATACAGATACCGTAGGCTGACTTACTCCTTAACGCCAAGTCCCTGACGAAGTAGGCCGAAAGTAACGAGAGCCAAAGGTCACAATTTTTGCATACCTACCTGCCAAGCTAAGGAAGCTTTTTATACATTAACTACCTGTCCCAGCGAACTTGGTACCGCCCGTTCAGTTTGTATGGGAAAAATTAAAATGTTATTACGTTTCCGGACAAATGATACTCGAATTTAATTAAGTAACCACGTTTCCGAGCAAACGATGCTCTTTCAATATGTATAGTCTACCTATGGCTGTGATGACATTGACATTTGTTATGCGCATTTTTTAAAATATTTCTGAGCGATTTTCTTAATATTTTTTTCCGTAAGAACCTTCTCCTAATAATAACAAATACATAAAAAAAACAATTAGTGAAATCGGTCCAGCCATTCACGCATGATGCCGTGGCCCGTGACCAAGGAAAACGGG
>NJDC01005848.1:0-20253 GCA_002245475.1 Calephelis virginiensis | reverse complement strand
TACAACAACAAAAAACAATTAGTTAAATTGGTCCAGCCATTCACGCATGATGCCGTGGCCCGTGACCAAGGAAAACGGGTTTCTTTTTATATATATAGATTAACCTTTTCAGACAAACACGCCGGTTTTAGAGATCAATCGGTTTGATGGTGAAATGTCATTCTAGGTCTCCTCGGGTACTTACATCGATCCATATTCGTAATAAACTAATAATTCAGGTAGCGTAGTAAATATAACTGTTAGTGCCCATAGCATTTTATTAATCTGGGATATTGAGAAATACATAAAGTTATTGTTTACTAAACAGCATTTTTACCTCAAGAAATCGGCAAGAAATCTGATTTTAAATAAAACCATAAAAAAGTTTGTAATAACGTATAGTTCTCTTACTAGTCTGTGTTTGTAATGCTGTAAGAAAAATGTTTTTATCTGTCGCCTAGCAACGTGAACCCGAATAGTATTATTTCATTATTAGGCGCTGCCATGGCGCTGCACTGGCGTCACACTGGCGTTGTCATGTAAATCATTATTACCAAAGACTACATGTGACTACAATACTCTAATTATTACAAAGACTACAGTAAAGATTAAAGCAACTGTTCGTAAAGGAAAGTAGTAACTAGTTAAAATAATTGCTGAAACAGGCTAATTTCAATTTCTTGTGATTTTTGTGTATTAATAATGGTGCGAATAACTGTTGAAATGGTGCGGAAAAAAGCTGAGCATCATGACTGCTTATTAGCTCCTTTAGAAGAAATTGCTTTGCATCAGGAAAACATCGAAAAAATAGAATATATACAAGACTGGTGTCCGAAACTTAAAATCCTATTAATGCAGAGTAATTTAATTGCTAAAATAGAAAATTTAAACAAATTGAAACATCTGAATTATCTTAATTTAGCGTTAAATAACATTGAAATAATTGAAAACTTGGATCGATGTGAAGCGCTAAGTAAGTTGGATTTAACGTTAAACTTTATTGGTGAAATAACAAGTGTGGAAACGCTTTCTGGAAATTATAATTTGGAAAATTTGTACTTGACTGGAAACCCTTGCACGGATTATGATAACTATCGTGACTTTGCTATCGGAACGCTTCCACAACTTTTATCACTAGATGGAAAAGACATTGAAAGGTCTGACCGTATTAAGGCCTTGCAAAATCTACCTGTTATAAGAGCGGACATTCTATTTGAACAACAAAACTACAAACATATGCGCAAATCACAAAAAACAAGACTTCAAAAGGATATTGAGCAAAAATGGGAAAACGAGTATAAGGATATGGATCCAGATGAAAGAAACAAAAAGTTTTGGGCAGAAAAATGTGAACATGCTCCTGAAGTACGTCATGAAATTGAACGCATGCGGCAGTTAAAGCTAAAAAGTTATGAGTCAGAAGAAAAGAAAGAAGAAAAAAGACAGTACAAGCTATTTGCTGACGATGGGCGTCCTTACAATATCAATCAAGCCAAAATTGAATTTAAATTTAGTGACTGTGAACCAGATAAATATATTTTAGATTTAGCAATTTATAAGTATATGGATACTAGTTTGTTGGATATAGATGTGCAGCCTAATTACGTTAGGGTTATGATAAAAGATAAAATATTTCAATTACATCTCCCTGAAGAAATAAATACTACTGATTCAGTAGCAGAAAGATCACAAACAACGGGTCATCTTTTAGTCAAAATGCCAAAGAGAAATAACGTCGTCAAAGACAGCAAAAAATTAGAAACCATGAAAATTATACAACAAAAACAAAAACGTACAGATCAAAGAAATACACAACAAAAGCGAGAGTTTTTAGAAATCGGACCTCCAGATCGAGTACTAGATTTTACACAAATGACAAAAACTGCCAATACCCCCAACTACTCAAACTCGAAAATAAATCTCTGTGGTAAACAACCATCAGCTAATTTCGTAGACAATCCTGAAGTTCCAGATCTCATTTAAATTACTTATTAGGTTTCAAACGTAAATATGAAAATTACACTAAATAAAAAAACATAAGTTTCTTATCTGTTTACTTTTTTTTATTTTATATCTATTATTATTTACATTAATTCTAATTTTAAAGCTGAGATTACATTTTTACACAAATTACACATTTGCAATAATTTATAGTTTTATAAAAAATATTAAATATTTTAATAAAATTTTATAACAACACAACATTTAGGATTCTTCACAAACTTATTCACATTTTACAAAAGAAACGCTACAAAATATATGCTCACGTAAACCTAATACTCCTCTTAAATAGGTCATAGCGCAAATGTCATTGCGTAATTCAAAATGGCGTCGCGAATTAGGTACAGAGTATATTCGAGCACTATTCGAGTGTCATCCGCGACCAACGGTTTTTCTTATGTCAGTTTCTACCGCTGTTATTATACAAAAATATATTTAAAATACCAGACAAATATTTCTCTTTAAATTCTATTTGATAATTGAACCAATTTCATACGAATAAAGGAGAGTATCCCTTAAATTGAGCTGCAATTTGATACCTGTCAGGATCGCTAAGATGTAGCTACCTACATTGTTTTTGATTTTAAAACATCTTGGACAAATTTTGTCACTTAAAACTCAAAGATTGATTCACTTTGCATGGATAAGATGCGTTTTAAAGTTGACGAGACTCATTTGAGTCTATTAGCGGAATTCCATTCGTTTCTGGTGTTTGTACCATTATGGAAAGGAAGCCATCAACGTCGTGAAGTTCTTTTGAATTGAATTTGGCGGATATTTGGTGTCGTCCAGACCATGGAGGAGTCATTTTCAATTCAGCAGATGCCGTTGCCCCTGGTGCGACATTCTGAAACAGCGAGATTTTTGGTTCATTTTGTAATACTTACAAATTGAATTAATTTTGTGTTTATAATATTGTAACAATATGTATATCTATGTCACAATTTGATCTTAAAAATATCCATTTATTAAATATGCCAAGTATTATATGAATGAATATTTTCATAAAATAACCAATTTTTCACGTTTCATTTATTTAACTGAAAGTTAAATAATACATAATATGCACACAGGCTTAGGCCTTCAACTATTCCATTTTTTATTATATTGAAAAGCAAACAAGCAGACGGATTTCCTGGTGGTAAGAAATCCACGCCGCCTACAGACACCAAAAGTGGTAATGGTGCGTTGCCAACCTGAGGCCGGTATGTTAGGCCTCAAGCAAAAGTAAGTTTACCGACTACCTCCTAAGTGGAACACGTCAACGGCAAGCACTGACGTTACGGAGGAAGGAATAGGTAAGGCGGTGGTACTAATTCAGATGATTCGCTGCAAAACTCTACCACGTAGTCAGATGTCAAGATGTTAGTGACGGTAAGCCTATGATCGCCTTTAACGAGCTATCCGGCAGGAAGGCAGATGGTCTTTTCTGCAAGGGAACCCTGACCAATACGGGGAAAATCTATGATTTGTTGCCTTTGATTTTTCACCCATTCATTTTGATATTTTAATTTAATCATTAAGAATTTCATTAAAATCATCCACTAATAGACAAACATCGCCATTTTACCTTAACTTTTCTGGGTTGCCGATTATAGAGAATTAGATTGAAGACAAAGGAAAGCAATTATCACTAGTAGGTCTTTACCTACTAGTGATAATTGCTTTCCTTTGTCTACTCTAACATTTGTCTTTATTTATCATAACCCAGTTAAATTGAATTTCAGTTTAAAGACTAAAAACGAGTTACATTATAAATTAGTAATTTGGAAGTGTTTACCTCTTTCAACTCTATTTTCAATTGCTTCTCCAATCCTGGTCCTTGAATATAGAATTTACCACTTTTCAATGGAATTGGCAAAGGGTTCTCAAGTTTAATATGTACTGTGAATTCTTGATGAGACACAGGCTTTCCGTCGATGGTGATTTTGATATCAGGGTTTCTGACTCTGAAGTCATCTTGGGCGAAGTAGTCGAAATTTCTCTCCACAATTGTAGCAAGGCATGCGATGTTGAACGATGCCTTAAAACATAAGTAAGTTTATTTTCCTACATGCTTTTAAATAGCTTATACTTATTTAGAAAAATGGGTAGTCAGTTTATTGTCTACTACATATACATTTTTATTTGTGGAATGTGATTTTCCAAAGGAATCTTTAAATTCTCAACTGAAGGTACTGTAGCTTTGAGATGTTGGTCTCGTCATAGAGTAAGAACATATCTGGATACTTTTTTTTTATAAGTAAGATTCAACAAACAAGCATACGGTTCTTATGATGATGAGACAACTGTAGCCTATAGACACCATAGATGTTATAGGTGAGTCGCGTTGAGACAAGGTGTTAGCCCCATTGGGCAAGTTTGCAAGATACCCTCCGAACCGGAACATAGCACCTTCATTATGACAGCAAAAAAGACAAGTTGATGGATCCCTTCTCTTTTTTCATTTTTTATGATATTGGAAGGCAAACAAGCAGACAGATTTCCTGATGGTAAGAAATTCACGCCGCCTAGAAACACCAAAGGTGGTAATGGTGCGTTGCCAACCTGAGGCCGAGATGTTAGGCCTCGAGCAAAAGTAAGTTTGCCGGCTACCTTACCCTCCAAAAAGGAACACGTCATGACGTTATGGCGGCAGGAATAGGTAAGGCGGTAGTACCTATCCGGGTAAATCGCTGCGAAACTCTACCACCTATTCAGATGTCACGGTGTTAGTGATTGTAAGCCTATTTTACGAGCTGCCTTGCAGGAAGGCAGATGGTATATTCTGCAAAGGAGCCCAGACCAACCTTCTTGACCAAGTTGCTACCACACTTTACCACAGTCCACAATCAAGGGCGTTTCTTTGTAGGGGGGCAGACAACGAAAATCCTAGACTATTTTGCTATCGTTATACGATCTCACAAAAATACCTAATAGCGGTGAGTTATAAATTTAATCTCAAATAAAATAGCCAGAAATGACATGGCTTAATATTCTACACGGTTCTTCATTTTTTTTTAAACTTCTCTTTTTCTATTTCATATTTTTTATTGGATTATTTTTTTGTCCACGCTTGATATACCTACATAGTTTTTTCGGTTTTTGCTCATTCGAAGAGTTGTATTACTGTGTGGACGCTCGACTAGGGTTCTACTAGCTGCCCCCCCTGCCCGTACCTTGCAACGCCCATAACCATAATCTTGTGGATAATTACCTGTACTAGTGGTCACCCACCGGCCAGTAGTTGGTCAAAATTCGACCGTAATAAATGATACTATCTTGTTGATAAGAACGCTATCTTTATTTTTCAAGACCAACTACTTTGTTTCCTGAATAGTTAGTGCGCCATCTGTGATCTTTTATCGTCAACATCAATATATTTGTTTGTGCGTGTCAAATGCATGGTAGTGTGGGTAATGTTTTATTTATTGATTTAATGTACTTTATAAGCATTATTATTGAAAAATATTAGCGTTCTGCACACTCCTACACATAAACTATACGTGTGCCAAATTTTATGCTCCTGCGTCTGCGCAATTTTCGTAAAAAGGGGTCCAAAGTTTTGGCATCACGTAATAACATATAGATTTTAAACCGTATTCTCTTACGAGCAGCCTTATTGAGAAGCAGATGCTCTGTTCTGTTCTAACCAACAAAACCACTGGTGGTAAAAGGCTGTGGAACTTGCCCGGGAAGAGGTCCACCGCCTTATCTATTCCTGCTACCATAATGACTGTGTCATGACTCATGTTCCAGTTAGTAGGGTACATACACACAATAGCCGATACACTTACACAATAGGCCTTCCATCCTAGCCTCAAGACAGTAACGCATCTGTAACATCTATGGTGTCTATAAGCTACAGCTGTTAGTATTACCACCTTGTGATTGTACTTGTACGTTGACCTCTAATACAAAAAATATAAAGTTTAATGTTCTTCCATTAAATTTACATTCTTTTGCATTAAGGTGACGATTTTATTCTCTAGAAATCACTTCTATTATAACATCTCTTAGAACAACAGCAATATATTAGATTAAACTACAACCTCCACCGAGGATTACAACGTGTCAGCAAGTAAAGCTGAAATCCGATTACTACAGATAATATTGGCTGGTAAATTGGCTTGTGGTATATTACAACCGTAGTAAGTAGGTACCTACTTATCATATTAACGGTAAGAAACAATGTATCTATTTGTAACATGATCATTTTAAATGTGATATTATACATTTTGTACCACAACTATAAGCATCGTTCTTCTCTGTGGTCTATCGGTCCGGTGTCGGGCTTGACTTCTTGAGGTCCCGGGATCGATCCCTGAGTCGGGCAACAAAAAAATAGAAAATGTATATTTTCAATTTTCTAATAAAAATAACGTTGCCCAGCATTGGATTTGTGCCCGGTTGGCGATAGGCTTGCCACCTATCACGTTGTGGGACTTAGTGTCTTTGGCTAGTCGTAAGTGTCCTAGTAGCGCCTCTGCCTACCTCTTCGGGAATATGGGCGCGAAGATACCTTTTTTAAATATAAGCACAAAATTGGGGGAAAAATGTTTGCAACTCTACAGCCGTCAACCGTTTTGATGTTAACCAATACAAAATATGACCTGATAAAAGACCAGAAACAAAATATTCACACATATTACATAATTAAAAAAAAGGTGTCTTCACGCCCATATCCCCGAAGCGGTAGGCAGAGGTACAAACAGAGCACCCACGACTAGCCGAAGACACTAAGTCTCACAATGTGATAGTTGGCAAGCCTATCGCCAACCGGGCATATTTCCAATCCTGAGCAACATTTTTTTAGAAAATTGGAAAAACAACTTTTCTTTTGTTGCCCGACCCGGGATTCGAACCCAGGACCTCATGCAGGCAAGGCCAACACCTGAACCCTAGACCACAGAGGCAATTGAAATTAAATTTCTTTTATAGGTTCTCATTAATACATGATGGTATGTTCTCTAACTTGTATGGCAAAATATGGTTGAACTGCGTAGAACCATTAATCTAAATCTCCTAACATAATTATTTGTTTGAATACACTAACCTCAAGAACTACGTTCGAACTTAAATTCATGTATACTAATTGCACTATCAGAGGCGGATTAAATGTAGAGAGCACCCTAGGCAAACACCTCGTTGGGGCCCCACTATTAGTGATAACTAGGTAGACCAGAACATGTACTTAGGCATGAGTGAAATGTGATGAAAGTGAAGAAAGCAAGAAGGACAGAAGGAATACAGAAATCCACGATGTCCCCGTGGAATCAGATCTAACTGTGTATTTTGACATAAATATTAATTTTAACACTGTTTTTTTTTTATAAAAACTTACGCGCGCCTCTTTATAATTTCGCGCCCCTAGGCACATGCCTACTTTGCCTTAGGGATAATACGCCTCTGTGCATAGTCTATTTCTTATTGAAAGCAACAGGCTTTCACTTGAACCTTGAGAAACAGCCAATATTAAAATATCTTTTACTGAGTCTTAACTCTTAACTGTACCTATCTATGTAAGTGTAGGTAGGTACTTGCTTTTATTGTGTAACATTTGGTGAATTAGTTAATTTATGAATTATTATATATTATTAACCTTATAAATAAAATAAATCCCTATTTCCTTTGGTCCACGCAGGACGCCTGATTTTGGTAATAATTCTTTGTTGTATTAATTATTGGGAGAAGATCAATATAAAAAAACAGTATTCATTGTTTATAGGACTTAGAAGAGACCGTCGTCTGTCTTCTATGCTAGTTTAGTATAAAAATGGTATAAAATAAATTCAAATGGTTGATTCTCTAGGAAAAAATAATGTTAAAAAGAATGATCTCCATACAAAAATATTTTATTAATATTAGCGTCATCTATAAAACTATCTGAAAACTTCTTAGCTTACTTACCAGCTGTGTTACTAAACGTTAAACCTCAATATTAAAGCGTCATCTATGAGAACAAGTGAAAATTTCTTAACCTCTGTACTGCCTTCGAAACACATGTTAGTATCAGAAAATGTTGTACTATTTATTTAGAACCATGAGAATTCAAAAGACGTGATATTTAAGTAATAAGATGATACATACCTGGTCTATTAATTTCTTGTAATAATCATCAAATGTGACTAGTAATTTAATTTCTTCTTTAGCTTCAGGTGCAAGAGTCGTATTGAATTCGTGTCGTTTAACGCCATCTCCCGTCACACCAGTGTAAGTTACCGTATCAACCCGTAATACACCTTTTACGTTGTGTTGGTTGGTGGTTGACCGATTTTTGATATGTAAAACCTATAAATAATAATGATAATAATAGTCTTTGATTAAAACCTTAATTACGAGAATGAGACATGTTATACATAATATTAAGTAAATTTACTGATTATAGAACTAATTAAAATCGCAAAGTTCAACCGTAGGTATGTATAAAATAGAACTTACAGCAGTATGTTTCAATAATCAAATATTGATTGTCAACGTAAAAGCAATTTAAATAACAGATTAGTAAGTCATTAAGTTAAATAACTCGAAAGTCAAAATATGTGTCATTTATTTGAAGCAACGATTAATAGATGGCGTTGAAAACTAGTCAGATATATCTAAACAGAGTTGCAAATAAAGTACACACATCAAAGATAAGTTAGCAAACAGGTTGGGAAGACACCATAATTATATATTTTGGTGTATTTACATTAATTCATTCTTATCATTAAAATAGACATGAGAACAAAATATGTTCCACTACGAACTAGTAGGTAACATACAACAATTTGTTAAATTTTTATTTGTTTTACTTACAACATTGAAGTCTTCGCCAATTTTGATATTATCATGCAGTTCAAAATCAAATGTGACATCATTAAAGGCGTCATTGAGGTAGTATCGGGCAAATATACTTTCAGATTTCCGTAGAGCCTTCTCCATTGTATCACGTTCTTCCCTCGTTCGTTCCGGATATTTATATAGGTTTGTGATGTCCTAGTATAAATATGAAATTAGTACATGATATAAAACAAATATCTATTGTTAGGTGTTGGTATGGTATTATCGTCTCTGTGACCTAGCGGTCCGGCGTCGGATTTGACTTCTTGAGGTCCCCGGCTCGGACAGCAAAAAAGTATAGAAAATATATATTTTCTAATAAAAGTAAGGTTGCCCGGGATTGGATGTGTGCCCGGACTACCCGGTTGGCAATAGGTTTGCCATCTATCTCACTCTATACTTAGTGTCTTCGGCAAGTCGTGGGTGCCCTAGTTGTGCCTCTACCTAATTCTTCGAAGATATAGGAGTAACGATACTTTTTTAGATACGGCTTAAGTAAGTTTATGTGACAGTTTAAACGCACTAAATCCAGATCCAGACTTGGTTGCTATGGGATCACTTCGAAAATACACTCTTCAAAAATCTGACTGATCAAACTGAGAAATCGATTAACATCCATAAAAGTAGATATTTTTTCCAAATCAGGAGGTAAATATAAAAAAATAGTAGGTACCTATTTGATTTCAGCTCGTCAACTATCATAACGTTAAACTTAATTGAATGTTATTTATCAGTTTTGTAGTAAAAGCATAGACAGACAGACTTTCGCATTAACAATATTAGTATAGATTTTTACACTTATACAAAAGGAAGAGCTGTAGGTAAATTAAAAAAACTCAACCTGAAAACATTAGAATACTTACTCATTTTTGTATCTAATTTTGTAAGAAGTTACAACAAAATATAGTTTGAAATAGTCGCCATCTTTACTGTGTTTGTAGAAACTGAGATATTTTCATAATAATATATAATTCATATAAACTTACCTCTCTATCCATTTTCCCAATGGCCTTCGTGGATATTTTCTGACCGATTGACGTAGTGTCACGCGCTAATAGCTTCAATGGTTGAATTTCTCCTGAATACTTCCAAAGAACCTGTAATATTTAAAATAAAAATATATACCCGTACACTGTTAACTTTTGGTCGTAGAAGGGAAATTAAAAAGATTTCCGTATGGTAAACAATACGTCACCTATAGACACCAAAGACATTAAAGGGGCGTTGTTCACGGGATACTAGAGAAATAAACTTTTTATAAGTAAATACTCATGTTTCCTGCGACAAATCAGCCCATAACAATGTCGAGCACTGACTTTATGGTGGTAGAAAAAAATAAAGTAGATGTGATTCCTATATTTAAAAACGAATCGTTTTGCTTACTAAAGGTATTTTTTTCTAAAAATCTAACAACAGTCGTTCGTTATTGATTTTCAAACCGAAACATTTTGTGTAACTATGAGCAACGCCTCGTTAGCTTCAGGCAAACTACCAATGGTTATACTTACGGATTACGGTTCGTTTATTATAGAAAACGGACTTTAGTAGACAATGCAGATTTCTACCACCTAGTCGAGCCTATTTCAATGCTGGAAAAAATAATCAACAAATTATTTTCTTATGTTATAATGGGGTTATCACATCCTTACATCATTAAATTAACAGTTCGTGAGCGGCGGAAATCGATCACTATCAGTTAGTAACGCGCTTATCTGTTTGGTTCTTCTTCTGTAAAATAAATAAAATCTGGAGTATTTTTTAGATATATTAGGTACACCCTGATGCACCCAAAGCTGTTACAGAGTAGCCAGAAATAAAATAACCACATTTTGATGATGCTTAAAAATCTAACTGCTAGATACGTTTCAAGGATTTATGATAGGTACGTCAAAAAGCACAAGTGTTTTTGTAGAAGTTTCACCAAGTGCCGACAGCGGAAAATATAAAAAAAATATCTCACCTTATCTGCATTAACTTGGGCAAATACGTAAGAAGCGTCATAAGGCTTTTGTAGCTCGCCGTCACGAACCGCTCGTAATGATGATGGCCCGCAGCGGAACACGTCTTCGGAGGTCTCTTGAGGAGTAGAGTCAACGGCTTGCCAACCACCGTACTCTGGTCCAAGATCTGGTCGTTCCATCCAGACCTATCGAAAGGAAAAATAAGATGCAGTCATTATCAACACAGTAGGTGGTAGAGTTTAGCAGCGACTCGCCCGGATTGGTACCACCGCCTTACCTATTCCTGCCGCCATAACGTCATGACGTGTTCCGGTTCGGAGGGTAAGGTAGCCGGTAAGCTTACTTTTGCTCGAGGCCTAACATCCCGGCCTCAGGTTGGCAACGCACCATTACCACCTTCGGTGTTTCTAAGCGGCGTGAATTTCTTACCATCAGGAAATCCGTCTGCTTGTTTGCCTTCCCATATCATAAAAAAAGTACTACTGTAGTACTGTGTACTATTTAAATTGTGCGCTTCTACTATATTCGTCAAGTTTCGGAAATCCGAATGTATTTTAAAGATATCTATATAGAGTTGTTATTACATATAATTAATCATTTCGCTTAAATATAGATTAGGTCAGCCAATTTAAAAATAAAAGTATAAAGTGTAAAAAGAGTAAAATAGTTAATCCGAAGCGCATAGTTTAAATAGTAGTAGGGACTGTACTAGGATTTTTTTCCAGGGTTTTTTTCGCATTACAAGCAAGTAAACGAAAGGACATGATAAGAAATACCCAAGGCATATTAAAAACAAATATTATTTTAGGAAATATGTCATTGTTGTCCTCTAGGCTACGTACTTAAAAAAAGTAGTTCGATCGATTTCTTTTGCTGTATCTTTAATAATTATACATCGCTAGCTGACCCGGCAGACATTTTCCTGGTATTTTTGTTAATGTGATTTTAGTACAAAAATGAAGTGAGTCACTCTTATCACTTAGGGATATGTAGAAGTATCTTCACGCCCATATCCCCAAAGAGGTAGGCAGAGGCACAACCAGGGCACCCACGACTAGCCGAAGACACTAAGTCCCACAATGTGATAGGTGGCAAGCCTATCACCAACCGGGCACATTTACAATCCCGAGCAACATGTTTTTTATTAGAAAGTTGGAAAAAACACAATTTTCTTTTTGTTGCCCGACCCGGGATTTGAACTCGGGACCTCGTGCAGTCAAGTCCAACAACTGAACCGCTGGACAACAGAGGCGATTACTTAGGGATATGAAAATTAGATAATAGCCGATTCCCAGATCTACTGAATATACATTTCAAATTTGGTGACAATTGGTAAAGCCGTTTCGGAGAAGTACAATAATTAACATTATGACACCAGAATTTTATATATAGGACAAGGTTAAGCGCAAGAAGTTTTTTTTATACGAGTATTCAGCAAACAAACACACGGGACTTCTAATTGTAAGAGATAACCGTGGCCTACAAAGACCATAGATGTTACAGGTGCCAGTGGCATATTAGATTGTGCAAGTCTCACGGCGACCCTAGCCTACGGACCTGAACATGACAGAGTAATTATGACGATAGGAATAGGTAAGGTGGTTGATGGTTATACCCCTGCTTTGCACAGGTATAAAATATACGTAGAAACCTTCCTCTTCAATCACTTTATCTATTAAATAAACCGCATCAAAACCGGTTCCGTAGATTTGAAGATTTAAGCATACAAAGGGACATAGGGACAGAGGAAGCGACTTTATTTTATTCTATGTAGTGATTCTCGTGTCATAATGTTCGCTCCCGTATTCCTCCGAAACGCTTGACCGATTCTCATTAAGTTTTGTGAGCATATTCAGTAGGTCTGAGAAACAACCAACACCTATTTTTCATACCCCTAAGTGGAAAGAGTGTCTCACCCCAATTTTTTTTTCTAAAATCACATAAAAAAATAGAACAACATCTGCAGGGTTTGCTAGTTTTATATGTAAGAGAAGATGATAAGTAATTAAATTACTTTCAAAACAACGGTTAATATCAATTTTATGACTTCGAATATAGACCAGAGTTCAATGAATCGACCTATAGGCTATTTTAGTCCTATGACTCACCTCGTTCCATACATGATAATTCCACACTGAGTCTCTCGTGAATTCCTCCAGAGTGTTACCTTCTTCATCCTTTATGATGTCGATGGTAAGACTTCCTTGGCTATCATGAGCAGCATCGTAACCAGTCACCGGTCGGCAGGGTATACCTAGAGCCCTGCAAACTGAAAAAAAAACTTTTACTAACTACATATTTTCCAGTTGTGTTCTATTCAACGGTTTTTGTCACTTCTGTGGTTTAGCGATCCGCCGTCGGACCTCACTTCTTAAGGTCCCGGATTTGATTTCCGGGTCGGGCAGCAAAAAAATTACGTAATGTATATTTTTCATTTTCTTATAAAAATAATGTTGCCCGGGATAGGATATGTGCCTGGTTGGCGATAGGCTTGAGGCGGAGATATGAGCGTGAAGATACTTACTTCTTACTCCCAACGTGAATACTGTAAAATAAGTGTCCGTCTTTATATACTTAAATTTTCTCATATAGCGCATCTATTAGTAAAGAAATAAGCTCACTTGCATGTTAAAAACTTCAAACGTTTTTTTTCAAAAAAGTACTTCTTAGGTTTTAGGCTAAGCTCTCCAAACACTCAAAAGAAGGTGAACAATGCTGTATAGTACTAGTACATATAAGTATTTCGTCACAGATCGGTTGACATTTGCGGCTAGACCCGAGACTAGCTGTTAGCAAAGAATATATAAATACTACGTAATTAGAGGCGGGACTTCCATAGATACATAGCAAACCCGAATTTGTATAAAGTTTACTCGAAAAAGTATAACCCGTATAATTTGAAAGTAAGTCTAAAGGCTTTCAGACATTAGGCAACTAGTATCATATGATTTGGGCGAACAAAAAACATAGCAAACTTTTTTTTTATTTTTTGATATGAAAGTTGCGCCAAACTGACTGTTAGCCTAATAACTCACTTTACCCGGAACTGCGGTTTTATTTCCAAACTCACGAGACCGCTAATTTGTGCGGTCACAAATCCCGCGCGGTTGAAATCATCGCTCGCAATCTCCTACGGGAGGACGACCGCTGCCGCGGCAACCGCAAACAACCGCGGGCGCTGCGGGTGTAAGACACGTCGTGAAATGTGCTTTTGCATATAAATCTACACTCTACAGGACCTGCGGGACCGCAACCGCCGCGGGCGCGGGTAAAAAACCGCTCCGTGAGGTTTTAGCATCATTGTGACGCGTTCCTACGCTTTCGAACATTTAGTCACTACTCAGAAGCAGTATTCTTACCTGTAGTCAAAACTCCTGCATAAACCCAGCATTGAGCATATTTAACTGCTTTCTTCTTCTCGTAAAACTTTTGAAGTATCGCTAAAGAGCCGACCCATTTTAATGGATGAGTACCACCGTTATAGTCACTCAACTCTTGACCCCAATTCCCAAACAAAACCCCATTGTCGTCCTGCACATTTACAGCAGCTGACAAAGCCCGCACTGTCCTAATGGGGTCACCCCTGGCCCGTCCTTTGACCTGAAAGAGGGTTTTTGTTACAATATACCCTGTGACTACTTTTTATTTTTGTCTGCTATCAAATGACCGATGAATGATAGAACTATCGGTAACAGAATAACTCAAAATCAATGAAAAAGGAAAAAAGAAAGTATCTACACGCCCATATCCCCGAAGAGGTAATAGAGTCACAACCAGGGCACCCACGACTAGCCGAAGCCACTAAGTCCCAAACTGTGGCCTATTGCCAGCCGGGCACATATCCAATCCCGGGCAATTTTGTTTTTGTTAAATAATTTAAAATATACATTTTCGATTTTTTTTGTTGCCCGACCCGGGGATCAAACCTCAAGATGTCAATTCCGACGCCGGACCGCTAGACCACAGAAGCGAGAAGATCAGCTATTCTTAAACTAAGCGTGACTGTGATAATTTAATACTTTTATAAAAGATTTGACCCTGGGTAGGTGAAACCTTTAATGGTCATAAAGAGGTGAAACCTGCAATATTTAAAAATATTTTTTTTTTGTTAAACTGCACTTTATGCACTAGGCATTATTTTCAATAAATCAAACATCAGAAAACTTTCCAGTCAATCAGATTTCCTCGTGAAATGGGATAATATGCGGCGCCTATAGACATTCGTTTTGACTTATAAATCGGATGTCGAGGATGTTAGGCGTCGTACCGGCTACCCAACCTTTCCAAATCAATACTTGACGACCATTTATCACAAAAAAACAATTTTCCCCTGGAAGGTCCGTGTCCGCTGAGTAAAAAAAATCATCAGCCTCTTTGCCAGGCAGCTATTAATAGACGAGCACGGGTTTAAATATAGGTCATAAGACCCCTGGTAGTAGAGTGCTATGCCGGAACTTGCACGGGAAGGGATCGACTGGTTTACCTATTCCTGTCACCACACTCTATCATGTTCCAGTCAGGAGGGTAGGGTAGCCGGTAGACTTGCACAATAGGCCTTCCATCCCAGCCTTTGCACCTATAACATCTATGGCGTCTGTAGGCCACTATTACCTCTTACCATAAGGAGAGCCATGTGCTTGTACGCTGACTTTTCACATGAAAAAAATCATAAATTTAAAGCTAATATTCACGCACAAAAAGTCTTAACTATGTTAGATAATGCTTATATGTTTCTTTAATTACCAAATTAAGAATGTATTTCTTAACAATAATAAAATACTCAACCTTTCCAACTTCTCTAACTAAATAAAGAGAGCACTCTAAAATATCTTTCTCATATTGAGCGTAGTTCCAGGGTGTAGGTTTGATCCTGTTGTAAACGCCCCGGAACATCAGACCTCCATCGTCTTGTACGTACTCCTCACGATGACTGTATCCTGTAAAGAAAATCCTATTGAATTCCTATTCCTCTGTGGTCTAGCAGTCTGGCGTCAGACTTGACTTCTGGAAGTCCCGAATCTCGAGACAGGCAACTAAAAGAAAATTTATTTTTTTCAATTATCTAATAAAAAAAAATTGCCCAAGATATGTGCCCGGTTGGCGATAGGCTTGCCACCTATCACATTGTGGGACTTAGTGTCTTCGGCTAACCCTGGGCTCCCTGATTAAGCATCTGCCTACATCTTCGGGGATATGTATGATATGTGTGACATGTATTTTTTTAAATAGTAACAACCAATATAATAATGCAATCAATGATGAATAGATAAAGAAAGTGACGGTGCGTTTTCAACCTGAAGCTGGGATATTAAGTGTCTTGCACATGTAATTTATTTGTTCACCCAACTGGAACACAACAGTAGTGAAAACTAACATTGTAAGGCGGGAGTACTTCGTACACGCGTATGAATATGCTTCGCACTAAAATGTTTATGTACGTATCTTCATGCCAAGTCACTTGAGTTGTAGGCAGAGAGTATCGCTCGTCAAGTATAACGATTCCTATAGATCTGTCTAGGTTCCTCCATATTCATTATTACTTTCATACAAACACGTCTGTTTCGGAGACGACACAACCCGGATCGGATATTAACTGGGCGATTTGAACATCTAGGTCTCTCCGGGGATCTACAGATATCCACACTCTGTCTTTCTCCGTGTTGGTCCGGGCTCCTTTGCAGAATAAATTCTGCATTCCTTTGCCAGGCGGCTTACCGTCACAAACACCGTGACATCTGACTAGGTGGTAGAGTTTCGCAGCGACTCGCCAGGATTGGTACCACCGCCGTACCTATTCCTGCCGCCATATTGTCAACGCTTGGCATTATCGAGTTCCGGTTTGGAGGATAAGGAAGCCAGTTAACTTTTGCTCGGAGCCTAACATCCCGGCCTAAGGTTGGCAACGCATCATTACTACCGTTAGTGTCTCTAGGCGGCGCGGCTCACCACCAGTAAATCGGTCTACTTTTATGCGTTCAAATATCATAAAAATAAAAAATAAAATAAATTTCATTTGGCTTCTAATCGATGTAAATCCAAATTCTACCATTTAGTAGTTTTTGAAAACGATAGATCAATTTTATCTTATACTAAATATCAATCTAAGGAATTGCTAACCATTCCTGCGCCTACATTTTGACCTGTACGTGGGTGCATAAACCTGTATCTAATAGTTAAATAAGATTAAACAACTAATTTACAGTAGTTAGATAAACTCATAATTTATTTGGAATGTGAAGGAAGCCAGACAGGTTTGCCAGGATTTTGAAGTCTGTCATTCGATTCTCTCTGCCTACACAGTAAGGGACTTGGCGTGAAGATATGTATGTTTAATTTTTTACTGTCACATTGTATTTAATGTAACTATAAAAATTAGTATTAAATAAATATTAATTAACGTGCGAAGCTGCAAACTTTATTATTTTTGGCATGGGCGTAAAACAGCTTTTATTAGTCAAGTTTCATTAATTTTCATGAATGAAATTCAATAATTATGTCAAAAGAGAAAAGGTACTTAATAATATTACCCAGATGATATTTACGTGCAAATGTAGTAGAGGATCCAAATTAAAAAAAGACCGTCTATCTGATTAATTGATATATTTCACTACAATATTTGGTGTGCTTAAATTTATATCTGGATTGGGCTACCTGACATTGCTAGCAAGAATACAACTAGCTAAAAATTAAAAATGACTTGTATGTAATTCGGATATTAGCCAAGTTTACCACCGTCTAACCAATTCCTGCTGCAATATCATCATGTTTGTCGTTTTGGTATCCTGCATACAGTGCAGCGTTAAGGCTATCTGATAGCAACACCAGATACCAGATAGTACCAGTGACATATTTGGTTTCTATAAGCGATAGTTGTCTCTTACGAATCAGGACCGCTGCCTGCTAATTCGCTACTTTGTAATTTGGAGTATTTATGATCTAAGATCTTTTAAAATAAAATAAAAAAACAATTATCGCCTCTATGGTCTAGCAGTCCGGTGTTATACTTGACCTGGGTTCGACCCCAGGTCGGGCAAAAAATAAATGTGCTAGTAAAAACAACATTGCTCGGGATTAAATAATAAATTAATAAACAAATATTCCTGAACAAGTCACACAAATTGAATTTAACCCGAAGTAAGCAAATTATATGCTTGTGTTATGGGTGTTAGTCAACGATACTAATACATATACATACTTAAATAGATACCAGAGTAAATTTAATGAATGAATATATGCCCGGTTGGCAAAAGGCTTGTCATTTGTCACATTGTGGGACTTCGACTAGTCATGGCTGCCCTGGTTTTGCATCTACTTCTTTGGGGATAAAGGCCTGGGGATACTTTAAAAAAAGTCCATAATGAAATGTATTTTGTACAAACCTGGCATATAAACGCTGTCATTGAGACACCATGGATTGAAGAGCACATAAATAGGTTGGGGATGGGTATAGCTCAGTGATCCGCCACCGGATAGTTTAGTGTCAACATCCACCCGCCACGAAGCCACAATACAATCCGCTGCAGGGGTAACAGCAACCATCAGGTGCGAATCCATTTGACCCTCATACACAGCATTCCAGTACCCCAAGGTTTCAGATCCTTTCTCCAAAAGGGGAACAGCAGCGGATGTATCATCAGACGGCCCACGCTTCTCCACATCTGTTCACAAACTATGCATTAAATAAACCGATCGAGCTAAAAATAATATGTACGGAGAATCAGCATTAAATTCGCATACCTTTGAAAGTTGTTTCATATTTAGGAATTTTAAAATTCTTTGCGTAGGTATTTTGATTTAAAAATAGATAAAACAAAAAAACGTCTCTTAGATGCGCATAGTTAAAAAAACTTAACTGAACTAAACCTAAAATAGACCTATAACGCTAGGGTTCTACAAGTAGGATAGGTGGGATTTTAATTAAACACAATTATGGCAATTGAAGTGCTCGTATTACGACTGTTAAAAATTACTGCCATTTTAACCCCCGACGTTTTGCGTGTGGCTGCGTAATAGAGTGCGTGCGCGCGCGCACGCGCGTGTGTGTGTGTGTGTGTGGGTGTGTGGGTGTGTGTGTGTGTGTGTGTGTGTGTGTGTGAGTGAGTGAGTGTGAGTGTGTATTAGGGTGCGTACGCGCGTGTGCGCCTGTCTGTGCAGCGTGTCTGTTTCTGGCATGGCAAATGAGATGTTACAAAATATTTAAGTATGTATGTAAGTATTCTACCATGTTTTGGTGTGCAAATATTTTAATATTAATAAAAAAATATTATTTAACTACATACACTTTAACTTTTAAGCCAATTATTTATAATTATAATTAGTTTCATTATTTGAAAAATGAAATTATTTATTTGCCGAATATGTATGTTAAAAGCTGTAACAAAAGATATTTTTGAATATCAACATATTCTACCACATTATGGTATGCAAATATCTTTAAAATTATACGAAATCAATACTAAGATTTATAACATATTATGTTTGATATATTTGTACAAAATTTTAATTAGGTAATTAGGTTTAATCCTAACTACCATAAGCTACCAATTGTGATGCATTTGTACATCTAAATCTTGGTTTTATTGAGGGTTTTTGGTTTTTTTTTATTGTAGTGTTATTAAAATTCTCATTTTTCGTTTAAATTTTCTTTTATTTGATACCGATTATAAAGAAAAATGACAATAAACCAGTCACAGCTGCAAAATTTTTAATTACCACTGCAAAGCACACGACATTTAAAGATCAGAGTATGTATCAGAGTATGTAATGTTTTTTTTTTTTAAATTAAATTAAACTATATATTATACCAGTTTGAATGCTATGAAACTGCTATAGTCTGACTTTAAATCCAATATTATGTTATCCAGATATACCAAATGTTCGCTGTTTTAAATACACAAACATTTTTTTTTAAATTGGTTTAAAAATTATAGAGAAATCAACTAACACACTTATGAAAAAAAAACATAGGCGTAGGATATACAACCTCCACCTTTTTTGGATGTTATTTAATTACTCTCCAAATATATATATATAATTGATAAGTAAGGTCAATATCAGGATTTCGGAAAGAATTGTGACTTGGTAGTAGGTGTTAGGAATAATAATTAATTTTTTTTAATCACCCCCGACAAAACGTTTCCATAATGTACCTATCTAAAACCATGTCGCTTACGGCTTACTTACGACTTTAAATCCAATATTATGTTATCCAAATATACCAAATGTTCGCTGTTTTAAATACACAAACATTTTTTTTTAAATTGGTTTAAAAATTATAGAGAAATCAACTAACACACTTATATAAAAAAACATAGGCGTAGGATATACAACCTTCACCTTTTTTGGATGTTATTTAATTACTCTCCAAATATATATATATTTTATTGATAAGTAAGGTCAATGTCAGGATTTCGGAAAGAATTGTGACTTGGTAGTAGGTGTTAGGAATAATAGTTATTTTTTTTAATCACCCCCGACAAAACGTTTCCATAATGTACCTATCTAAAACCAT